>JAVTVY010004783.1:0-42387 GCA_036873755.1 Hanleya hanleyi
AGTGAAATACGTCTGTCGGTGGGTATGTCTTTTGATTGGGCGGTGAAGTGTGATCTGACGGGTGATCCTTACGCTAGAGATGAACCCCCAAAATTCATACCAATTCAATTTCAGCACCCTTACAAATTTCTTGGAGATGAACTCCAAGAAAATCCACCTATATCCAAATTGCCCATCCCCACCCTCTCCTGTATAAGGCTCAATTTATCTGATAAACTGCTGTAATTTAAAAAACCCACAAGTCTGATGACATCCCATTTTTATTTCACATTTCACAATAACTATATAAATTCTAATTTATATGGTAAATTAAAGAACTACCGAGCTTTAACATGAAAACTGGCTCTTTCCCTTACCAATCCAATGATACAGGGTGCATACACAAATTATGCAATATTTCTACAAATACATGTAGTATGGTGGCACCATGTTTTTATCTCCCGATTTGTCTTATCTTGTCCTTACAAGTTGTTAATGAAAGTTTAAAGATGTAATCAGCCTCAAAATGGATGGATTTTGTAAACTCTCCCCTGTGCGTTTTTTCAGCAGGGAAGATTACCAAAGCATCATATGTATTATATTTGATGACAATGGGATCGTCATATACAACGAATGCAAGAATATCTTGTCAGAGAAATTTATAACTCTGCCCGCTTCGACGGCTTTTCTGTCTCGCCATTGAGTGTGTGTTGTACGCGGGGAGGAATATGACGTCACTGCGTGACGTATGAGTGACGTAGCGACGCTCACGAATTTGAATGCTGCACAGCTGCAGCCATGGGATAGCGTCATGGCTCGTGCCTACGGTTCGGTGATGTCGCATGGCATACGTTGGTAGAATGCACCATACGTGTATACGCTTGTTGACACGGCCGTGGAAATATAAACGGCATGCCATGCTGTTTATTTTTAAAGATCAACTTCTTCTATTTTCTCGTGAATGGTAGAAACAAGTTTAGTGTTTTGTGGTCAGATGTGTTTCATTTTGTACCTGTTGTAACATATGTCATTTTCGCTGAGTTTGAGAGACATCGATTTCAGCCCAGATTTGAGGCTGATTACATCTTTAAGCATATTCTCATTTTTAAAAGTTAATGTGACCTGCTCCCTTACTATGATATCAAATGGCAGTTCTTTTGATCCCGCATGAGTTTTGTGGAGATGAGGTGTCATAATTGTGATGGTGGTTGGCTTGATTTACTGATCCTAGTTTAATGAGTACATATTCCCCCAAATTAAAAATGATTTGTCATATATATAAATATTTAAAGAATATATTACTGCAACTTTGAGGTCTGCCAAATATGTCGTACAGGCACAATTTCAAACAAGCCAACATGTTTAGTACCACAAAGATTTTCCTGTAGTAGGTCGACACAATGTTTAGTGGAGTTAAAATAACCAGACAGAATTTTATTCTACATTCTAGTTAACTATCATAGACAGTCACACTTAGTCCATGGGCCGAAACTGGTACCACCTGAGGTGGCAAATTCTAGTAATGTTTTTTGAAGATGTATATGTCTGTAGATATTATCCATATGTGATAACCATTGCATATCGGTAGCTTAAGGGTAGTATACCACGCCTTTTCAACCCTACCCCTTTCCCAGTTCTAAATCCAAACTTGAGGGGTGGGGTATGGTCCCTCGGATGTTTTTCTTATTCTTCCCTCTAGAGATCTAAAACTTCGCACACTTCGGGCATAGGTACTCTTCTATTGAAAGAGGCAAACATTATGTCACATAATCATTTGGTGACGTCACAGTGACGTAATAACCCAGTGAGCAGTTTATTGTCTCTTTTTTGTCCATTCTCAAATTGATTTTTTCAAATTCTGCTGGTACCACTTTGCATAGTAGATTCGATTCATGTTCATTGAAGAGGTATTTCTATGTAGATGTTAGCCATATGTGATAGCAGCTAGTTGCAGATCGGCAATTTATGGGTAGTCATAGCACACTTTCGGAACCCTACCCCACCCCCATTCTTAACCCAAATATGGGGGGTGGGTTATGGTTCCTCGCATATTTTTATCATTCTTGCTGCTAGAGAGCTAAAATTGTCCACACACTACGTTTAGGTCCTTGTTTATAGAAACCAGTAAACATAAATTAACAAAATCCCTGGAGGACGTCACTATGACGTCATAAACGGAAAATCAGTTTTTGCCGTCCATTTTCAATGCGTACTTCCTATTCGGTTGGTGTCATTTGAGGTAGTAGATTCCATCAATGTTTCCTAAAGTGGTATTATTATGTACCCATAGGTTATAAATTTTGAAGTTCAGTAGCTTATTGGGTAATTATAGGTCGTTTTATGACACCTGGCCTTATCCTTACTCCAAGCCAAGCGTTGGGGGTGACGTGGTATGGCCCATCAGATATTTTCTTTAAATCTATGTCTAAAGAGCTAAATGATTACAACCTATACATTTTAGTCCTATGCTATAATAAAATGCTATATAAACTGATAAAACGTTTAATTACACCATCGTATCTCGCCAGAGTAACACATATATACATGTCTTTTATCTCTTTCCTTATAAATGTGAGCTGGAGATGTTATTGCCATTTGGGGATGACTGAGGACAGTTTTATTAAAATTGTAATATCCCAATGATTAAATAATAGTAGGTTCTTCGATCCAAAAGCATGCCAAACGATGGGAGAGCGAGAGCAAATTTAACTCATGGTAGTGTTGCGTAAAAATAAACTGTCAATCTAGTTTTACTATTTTGTGTTGACAATTTCTACTCGACATAGAGTACATTTCCTGTGCAACATGTATCATGATTGTTGAATGTCCATCCCAAATACATACTGGCAACTTGATGATATCTCGCCCCAGCGTGAGAACTTGAATGTGTGTTAAGAACGGAAACAGAATCTTGTTGGCAGGAATGGAATATCGAATATTTGGCAGGAGTAGATTGCTAACATCAGTGTGGACGATTGAAAGCACAGACCTGTGTGGTTCGTGTCAAGGTTTCAACGTAGACAAATTCAGGTTACTTTACCACCGTGTTTCCGTGTGGTATTAAATAGGGTACAGTCAGTGAATGGAAGAGACAAAGGGATTGTAAGATTTAACCACCAAAGCCACAAAGAATTCAAATCTGGAGATTATTCTGTTCAATTCAATAAAATACGTCTGACCGGTTTTGTCAGCTGGAAATTGTTTCTAACCATAATTGCATGGTATCTGATGTAAAATGGATACCGGTATCAATTATTGAACTAATCCGGAACAGACAATTGTCAACAGTAATGATGAGGCTGTATGGAGATTTTAATATATGACCCATATGAACGTTCAACCAGATTTGAGGATATGAAATGAACAACATGATGTCTTCAATTTCAGCATCATTCAAAACTTGTCAAATTTCCTTGCATAAAATACTACCTTGCTATGCCCGTGTAGAGAAGTTCGAGTTATTAGTGTCTTGTGAATAAGGGCTTTCGATTATTGATGCAGAGAGTGTTACACACGATAGTATCATCATCACAAATCTCCAGAACATGTCATGACTGTCACTGTATACAGGAAAATGTGTAATTAGGACCGGTGGGTGTGATGATCCTGGAGTTTTAACGATGCAGGCACCATTCATCATTTATATAGTGGTGTACGTTTATCTGAAGAGCTAAACCTGCCACAGACACGATTTCAAAGGATTTAGCTACATTCAACTTCCAAACAATATTTCCAAACTGCCTGGTCATCCATGTGCCTAATTTTAATGCAAATCATTTCATCATAATGGCATATGGGCAGTTAGTTTGAGTGGAAGTGAAATAATTTCTGAACATTGTTATCAAACTATCCGTCTCTGCAGCTGACGATGTAGGCATACTCTCTGCATCACCGCTGACATTTTTCAGGTTCCACCAAAGATGTTAACAGGATATGTGATGCTCCCTTTCAGCAGCCATCCCAGTCGAGCAGGGTCACAGCCTGTTAGTCCAGTTTCAGGTTTGCAGCATTTCACTATCAAGTATCGGCTTCAATCTGATTGATGACGGAACCTATGATGACGTTACCATGCATGCATGGTTACCTTAACATAT
Source organism: Hanleya hanleyi (assembly GCA_036873755.1). Classification (NCBI taxonomy): domain Eukaryota; kingdom Metazoa; phylum Mollusca; class Polyplacophora; order Lepidopleurida; family Hanleyidae; genus Hanleya; species Hanleya hanleyi. The sequence goes on from JAVTVY010004783.1 coordinate 4,074, forward strand.
TCGTTTTCATTCGGACCAATGTTATACATCCAGATACGAATCATCATCGTGAATACTATGGTCTACCTTAACACTCATGAGACGAGTTGACATTCATTTAAACAGCTAATTATAGAGTGGTCTTGTGGCGCTTCTGTTTGGCTGAGATCCTTAATGACGCACACTGGCATTCCGACCTCAGCGCCGAACCCCTGTGACCTTTGATCAAAGCAAAGCGAATCACTTGATTGGCTGACAGAGTGGGCGACGTCATCAATGGATTATTTACGTTCGAAAAAGCCGTTTGCTCGGTTTCTCGACAGTAGAAGAGATAGAGGGAGGAAATGACCTGGTAGCGGAGCTGGAGTCACCAAGGAATCACCTTGTTGATTTCCTGGATATTTTGCCACCATCAGATTCATCAGTAGGTCTATCATGTGTGTTTGGCGGCGATGTTGGTGGTAATGGATTTTCTGCATTTCTATCTTTTGCAATCTCTGAAAGAGGCCATTGGGCATGCATTTATGCAGCTCCCAGCAGGCAGTAGCTTTCACGGGATAATACCCAGAGGTAATAGTGGGATCAAAATCTTCAGAAAAGCTCTGAAATGTTTATGCATTTTAAGAAGCACACATCGCATTTCAAATACAGACATCTGACACGTATGGCCATCTCTGGCTATGAAACAAATTTGCACTTGGCACCACCGAGTGAATTACCCGTTCAACACGTTTGCAGGACTAAAGCACAAAATTTGCTGGGATACCACGTTGACCAACCTAGCGAGTGAATTACCTGTTCAACACGTTTGCAGGACTAAAGCACAAAATTTGCTGGGATACTACGTTGACCAACCTGGATTAGCAAACAATCGGTGGCCAAGGTGGAAAGAAAGGGTAATGTCATAAAAACGATGCATATTCTAAGGTGGCCAACATTAGCTCATCATAAAGGGTGGCCATATTCTGTAGCATTTGTAAATTGAGAAAGTATTTGTACTCATCAAGGTTAATTGCAATTATAACACAGGAAGGAAGCAATCAGAGATTGCTCAATTGTATGCCCCCCCTTCCACTTTAATCCGACACTGCCCCGCCATTGTTCTGTTCTTTATTGGTTCAGCCCTACAAATCCCAATTCACAAAGATTTGAAGAAAAAAGGGCCATAACTCCTGAAAACATACGCGAAATGCGGAGAAACTTCACGCTGCACAACTACAGGGCACTGATCACATATCCTGCAAATTTCATAATTGTTCATACAATATTCACCGAGATCCAGCCCGGACAAGTTCCAATTCACAAAGATTTGAAGAAAAAAGGGCCATAACTCTTGAAAATATATGCGAAATGCGGAGAAACTTCACGCTGCACAACTACAGGGCACTGATCACATATCCTGCAAATTTCATAATTGTTCATACAATATTCACCGAGATCCAGCCCGGACAAGTTCCAATTCACAAAGATTTGAAGAAAAAAGGGCCATAACTCTTGAAAATATACGCAAAACACGGAGAAACTTCACGCTGCACAACTACAGGGCACTGACCACACATCCTGCAAATTTCATAATTGTCCATACAATATTAACCGAGATCCAGCCCGGACAAGTCCCAATTCACGGAGAATTCAGGAACAAAGGGCCATAACTCTTGAAAATATAAGCGAAACGTGGCGAAACTTTACGCTGCACAACTGTGGGTCATTGACCACATATCATGCAAATTTCATACTTGTCCATACAATATTAACCAAGATCCAGCCCGGACAAGTCCCATTCACAGAGATTTCAGAAAAAGGGCCATAACTCTTGAAAATTATACCGGAACTCGGAAAAAACTCCACGCTGCACAACTACGAGCCACTGGCCACATTCCATGCAAGTTTCGATCCTGTCCATCAAATATTAACCGAGATATTGCCCGGACAAGAAATTCGGACGGACAGACGGACGGACGGACAAAGCGATCGCTATATGCCCCCCCTCTAGTTAGAGGGGGGGCATAACAAAAGTCTGGAGGCCGAAAATGGTAGATTAAGAGGAAAATTCCATTTCGTCATATTCATACCAATAATGACAGAAGTACAAAATTTGGTGGGAAGTTAGGGACAAGAAAGGCGATTGACAGTCAAGATGAGAATCAATGGAAATATCGCAATATCTCGGAATATTTCCTTAATTGTCCTTCTCTATGTCTTCCGTACGGTCACTGTTTGGCCGCTGACGCTCTTCAAAGAAACGTAATAGGATTTACCACTTCAGTTGGTTGAAGCAAAAATGAGAAAATAAAATAACCCCCAAATTATCATCATTATTGTTCTGTCGCAGTGACGTCATCACTGCATCAGATGAAGGCTTCAATAGATGCTTCAATAAAATAGAGCATGGAGGTACAGGTTGATACTTTTCAGCTATCTCAGTGATGTAACTTTACGCCTGCCCGCATGCCCGGGGCAAGTGAAAATAGCGGGGGGCAAGTAGGGTCTCTGTGTTGCTGGCCCGCCCGGGCATGCAGTAGTTTAATCCCGTTTAGCTTTCTACCAGTTTTGATTGATAAAAGTTAAAACTACCGTATAAAGTCGGACCACGCGAATACTTGTAAGCAGGCTGGCATGGACAATCGGGAACCCACAAATCTTCGTTAGACGTGTCCAGTCAATGCGAGCAATACTGGTACCCGATGGAACGAACTTTCCATTCGCTGCGGGACTAGACCAGCACTCTCCATAGAAACCGAAAGTTAAAATGGCTGCATGGAGCGGTTTTTGAAACAGTACGCGCCGAAAACACCTAAATCGAAGCATAAATCATCTGCTGATCGTAATTCCGAGTACGACAGAGGGAAGAGGAAGAGAACTTTCATAAACTCGTGGGCGACAGATTTTCCGTGGCTGGCGGAGAAGAGTATAAGTGAATTATATTCTGAAAACGATTTGTGTAAAATACGTGACAATTTACAGAGCAAAAAATCGGGCCAAACCGAATCGGACAGTGTATTAGTTTGTACTATTTGCCGAAAATATTCCAGTTGGTACATGGTAGGTTGACATTGTGTTCCGAAATAAATAATTTGTTGATTTTAAACTGAATAATTGACTTTACCTGATTTGTTTTGGGTCGAGGGTGGGGGTGGGGGGGGAGGTGGGGGCAAGTTGTTTATTGTGGGGGCAAGCAAATCTCTAATTTCACTTGCCCTCAGGGCAACCAGGCAGAAACCTAAAGTTACACCACTGTATCTAACCATAATGGAAATATCGGAAGGACCATATCCTACGTACAAACTTGGGTTGAGAATACAGAAAGAGGTAGCGTCCGGAAAATGTACTATAACAACCCATAAACTACCGATATACAACGGCTCTCCCAGATGGATAGCATTTGCATGCAAATACCCCTTACAAAAATGAACCGAATCTGTTACCTCAAGATTTACCAGCAAATTTTTCCGAAAGTATCGAAAAATTTAAAAGTAAATTATTACTCATGTTATGACGTCACTTTGACGGCCTAAAAATTATCATTTCAAACCCTGTTAACTTGTTTACAGAAGGCGAATACCTCATATGCAGGACGTGAACAGTTATAGCTATCTAGCAACAGGAATAATTAAAATGATGGGGGGGGGGGGAGGGTTCAGAAAGTGTACCATAACTACCACTACATTACTGATCTGCAAGTATTAGCACATATGGGCAAAATCTACATACAAATACCTCTTCAAAGAGCATTTACCAAAGTTGATACGTCACATGGTGCCAGCAGAATCGGACAAACCAATTGGAAAAGCAACCGAAATTTCGACAATAAATGCTGTCACATGTTATTAGGTCACTATGACATTATACAACGGTAATATTAAGGTACGTTAACTTGTGCTAATGGGCCAGGTCCTGCCAACAAAGTATGTGAAATTTGAGCGCTTTAGCGACAGAAATAACTAATATATCCGAGGAACCATTCAGGTGCCCCCATTCTTTGAGTTCGGAATATGAGCAGGGGTGGGGTTAAGAAAGTGTGTTTTGCTACCGTTAAGCTACCGATTTGCAACGGTTATCACATATGGATAACATCTACATACATGTACCTCTTCGAAAAACATTACTAGAATTTGCCACCTCGAGTGGTACCGATCGGTGAAATTTGCGGTCTTGGCCCATGGACTAACTGCCCTGTGAACAATACCAATTCAGCATGACTACACTGCTTGGCTATTGTTTGCTGAGAATAAAGAGAACGAATCAGGTATACCTGCTGCGGCACTCAGAGATTCTATTCCATTATTTGTTGCACAATTGACCACATGCAACACTTCAAAATTTAAAGGGTGTTTGCATATTATATTTCCAGGAGTAACTTAAAACTGTTACGATTTTAATTATTGGGGAAGAGAGAATGGCTGCTTTTCAACTGAATTTGAAAGATGAATTAACCCTATCTGACCTGGCTATTTGGGGTGTACCGCAGCCTGGGGAGGGGCGGAAAGTGCCCCCACTATATATTTTCACTATCCCCGAGGTTAGAGTGATGAAACTCATCACACTACGTCTTTGAGTCAAGCTCTACTAGAAAATGTAAAAAAATCCAAGTAGGCCACCATGATGACGTCAAGGCTTTTTTTGGATGATTTTTCGGTCAGATTTTTCATGTGTTTTCTTTACAAAAACTGCAGGATAAATTAGTAAATAATAATCTGATGTGAAATAAATAGCTTTTGCCAACTTTTCCTCACAGAAAAGCAGGAATTTTGAAGAAAAATTATGAAATGTCACGTTTCTCATACGGTACCCCACATGGTCGTCATTTGGAATTTGATAGATGACCCCAATATGATAAACTACAAAGTGAAGGAGTGGCAGCTCAAGTTTATGTCATTCCGAAGAGAAGAGCAAAAAATCAACAGTGGTGAGCGGAAAGTGTCTCCCCTCCCCCCCCCCCCCCCCCCGGTAGGGTTAACAAGGAAATTATCATACCTATAGCTTCCTCTGGCATCAGGTTTACATTGTCTGTATACAGGTACTGTAGGAATGCCCTGTAAACCCCATATGGGTACTGAACCTCTATTGTTCTGAAATAAATATCAGTAGTAAATATGAACATCGACAATCCTTGTCATGCTGGATGAATCCAACATTTTGAAAAAACAGGTCATGTAGGTAAATTAACAACAGCCGAGTTGGCACTATGGGCTACATCATGCGGAGAAAAATCGGCCATTATAATTATGGGGGTGACATTATTTTGCTTAGCATGGCTATGTTTACGTCATTATTTGGAGTTGCACACATAGTATTCTTTAGGTACTGGACAATTATCATCTGTCCCTAATGCATCCATTCATGAAATATTGTGATCGTTGACATGGGAATGAAGCAACCTAGTGCATTCAGCGATGTTATCGAAAACAGCCACCACATGTCATGCATATGGGTTCCGGATACTGAGCCTGGATAACATCATAACTTAATAAAATCAGTTCCAAAATCAAGGGACATAAGCGATGCAATTTTTCAGGATAGGCCATGGGTCAGAGATGGTCGAGGTTGTGTGATCGAAGCCCGGTCAGGCTTCTCCTCCTCTTTTACATAAGAAGAAATTCACCAAAGTTGCAAGCTATAGCTTTGAAGTTCAATATTTCCAAACAAGGACATATCTAAACTAGGCCCATGGGCATATATAGAAAGGTGGTTCAGAAGATAAAAGTTGTTGCTTGATTGAGGGTTGAGACAGATAACATCCATTGCAAGTGAACTTCTCTTTGCATAATCTAGATTTTATTGCACTGTACTTCCATTTGTAAATTAGTGTTTTGTAATTTATGGCTAACAGGAAAAATAGTTTTTAACTGATTGTGATACCCGAGTATCATTTTCAGAGACTATCGATTGACTGGCTGCAATAGTGGAGATAGTAAAACTCAAAAGAATAGCTGCTTCCTGAGTAGCAGATTTCTTTTCCAGAGTTTCAATTCAAAATAGTATCTATTTGTTTGAAAAAGCCCCCAAAAAGCACATGAAAAACTGGCCATAATACCAAGCTGATCCGTATGTAGTGGTAATACTATTATACATACATGTACACCCAGTACTGGCACTGAATGAAAGTATTAGAACACATGACCGCATGAAACAATAAGTGGCAAGACATCCATCTCAGAATATTTCAGTTCTCAGACATGTCAGATAGTATTATTTCTAAGTTTAACTTCAATTGATTCATTATTTTCACTACATACATGTACCTATATATCTAACACCAGTCCATATGATGACCTAGTTTTAGCTTGACCATTGATCAGAAACTAGACCCAGCATAGATACATGTACAGCCCCAGAGCTATGGTAGGGCAGCTATTTACACATGTACATGTTGCCTCCTGAACTGTATTTCTCCAAGCTGAGGTCAATGTTTGGAAGAGTGACCATAGCAGGCTTCCATACTCTAGTGCGTATTAATCTGATATCTTGAAGGAAAACAATTAACAGAGTATTATTTAAAACAGGTAAGGGATCAAGTACATGCTAAGTGACTATATATAGGCCTACAAAGCCTGTCAACCACTAAAGGATAACTATTCTGGTCTGAGAAAGAATAAACAGTTTGGAACTATTTTTATACGTGTACTTCGGACAACCCTAAAATCAGAAATTTTCTAGATAGCATAATAAAGGTGAGACAACTCACCTTTCTAAAAATTTTGACACAAATTTTGACAATACCATATATGCAAGGTCTATGATAAATACTTTTTCACATCTATGTACATGTATATAGCCTATGATAGGACCACTTTCAGATTTATAATTAAAATATTTGGAATTTGAAATTCATTTCATCATCATGTGAAATGTCTTTGTCATTCGGGGGGGGGAATGTGAGGGTGTCAGTATCCTTAAATTATATACTGTTATACTTACTCTTTCTTGTCTTCGTCCCAATGAGACTGGAACATTGACCTAAAATGTTCACATCTGAAATGGAAATATTTACAACATGTGTAAATATGTTTTGAAACATTTCAGGCAAACAAGAATGTTATTACATGGTGGGAGGACAAGTATTATTCACATGTGTTCAGTATAATAGCATGGTTTTATCCAGGGGAAAATTGGGACCGAATTCTCACAACAAATCAAAGCCTACCCTTTTCACAAAAAAAAAAAAATAAACGTATAGCTCAGAGAGTAAGCCATGTTAAGGAAAAGTTGGAGATTCAATTCGCCTTTTGCACATTATTGAGAGAACAAAGAAGAGCCTATCTGTGCAGTAACCTATGACTTCAGCTGAACATTTAACGGTCTGTACATTTTCACGCTGCCTCATCTTTTAACCTGGGAGATTATTTTGAACCAGTGATAACTGACACAGTTTTATAGATATGTACCATATTTTCACATATTCAAAGAAAGTCTCAATATGCTTAAAATAATGTATAATTTGGCAGCTACCACAAGTTCTAAACATTCTTCTAGATAAAAAGATGGAGCAGATTGAAAATATATGAACCAGCAGCTGCTCAGCTGAAGTCACGGTCACTGCACAGACAGGCTCTCCTTTGTTCTCTCAATGATGCGCAAAAGGCGAATTGAATCTCCAACTTTTCCTTAACATGGCTCTGCAGTTACTCTCTGGGCTATACGTCATGTACCAATGGGCCTGCCTGTACTTAGATCATGAACTTCATATACCAATGCACCTACAATTTAGATCATGGAGGTTGCCACGATTTCTGGCAGGATTTTCTTATGCTTACTTATTGGAGGGCTCAGTAGTGTTGACCAAGAAAAATAACATGTTTTGGGTTTCGAGAGGGTCATCATTTGCACTTAACGACACTAGTGACGCCCCGTAAAAGCAAAAGTGTCTCCACCTTAGACAGAGATTGTAGGTTTGATTAGTTAGTATAATTGAGCCTACTGCTTCATTGTCATTGTAGGGTAAATGTCATATAAAATATACCAGATTAACAAAATAACTCCAATATGATATATATTTCCAATGATGAGCTTACCGTATTTTTAGTATGGATTTGTGAACCCATATCTCTCGACCCTCTGCCACAAACTTGATATCGCTGGTAGACTGTCAAATGTAGAGAATACATCAATTTGCAATTTTAATATCTGTACAAAAACATGAAAAATTGGCCAGTTATTCTCACAGTCAAAAGTTATAGACAGATCAATATAGCAATTGCATAGATGGTTTGTGTGTGATGAAGGTGGGTTTGAGGGAGAAGTGGAGGAGGACGTGCACCACTAAAGATTTATAGCTCAGGGGACACAACTCTGGAAAACAACAAAATAATTTCCATTTATTATGTTTGGTTATCACAACCATGACAAAGAGTTTCTTACATACGTACGGAAGCGCCTGAGTGCCATTCACATAACATCTTTGTTAAGTCGATTTGTCGACTTAATTTATCGGTATGCCGTCTTATCGGGATAATTTATGTCAACTTATCCATCTTTTCTAGACTTGTCGACATCTTTTAAGTCAACATATTGCATTTTTATTGGCATGTTGACATAAATTATTCTGACTTGATGGACATCTTGAATAAATCGACTCACTATTAAGTCGTCTTGTCGCGTTTTAATACACAAGTCGACTTTATCTAAGTCGGCTTGTCGCCTTTTATTGAATAAATCGACTCACCATTAAGTCGTCTTGTCGAGTTTTAATACTCAAGTCGACTTAATGTAAGTCGGCTTCTCGCCTTTTATAGAATAAATCGACTCACCATTAAGTCGTCTTGTCGAGTTTTAATACACAAGCAGGTTTAATGTAAGTCGGCTTGTCGCCTTTTATTGAATAAATCGACTCACCATTAAGTCGCCTTGTCGAGTTTTGATATACAAGTCGACTTAATGTGTGCTATCAACGTGCTGTTGATTTTGCTACTCTTTGGGTGTAATTTTCAACACCAAAGAGTAACAAAATCAACACTTAAAAGAGTCACTCTTAATTTGATACGCTTAAAGTGATATCTACTTTACTTTAGCTTTGAGAGTGTATAATAATATTGCTTCAATGCACCTTTTTATTCGTGTTTTTTACATATTTTCCACTTAGCAACCCGACAGATGTAATTTACTCTCCCGAAATAAGCAGTTGTAAACGAATACGTCGATAACTACGGTGGCCCATTAGGGCCATTGATGTTTTCTTTTGATTTCCTATGTTTTTCTTCTATTTTCGAAGAAACCAACTTAATTTTCTAGGTTTTCTTTGTATTTTCCAAGAAATCAACTGAATTTTCAGCGAATTCATAGCAATATTCTGCGAATTTCCCGTCTTCGACGACGTAAAAACACAGACAAAGTCGAAGAAAAACCTAAGAAATTCTTGAAAAACACCAAATACAATTTCCTCCGCGGATATAATATTTCCTCCGCGGATATAATCATTTCCTCCGCGGATATAATATTTCCTCCGCGGATATAATCATTTCCTCCGCGGATATAATATTTCCTCCGCGGATATAATCATTTCCTCCGCGGATATAATATTTCCTCCGCGGATATCATTTCCTCCGCGGATATAATATTTCCTCCGCGGATATAATATTTCCTCCGCGGATATAATATTTCCTCCGCGGATATAATATTTCCTCCGCGGAGGAAATCCACGTGACTTGAGTACTAGAAAGACGGCAAATTCATTAGCATTTTTGAGGCTGAGGAGTGAGGCTGATGTGGAGGTGACGTCACGATAGCGTCACTATGACGTCACATCCGGTCACGTGGCAACCGGGTCACTTCCTGTGACGTCACGATGGCGTCACTATGACGTCACATCCGGTGATATCCGGGTCAAAGGTCACATCCGGTCACGTGGCATCCGGTAACATCCGGGTCACTTCCTGTGACGTCGCTTCCGGTCACCTGGCGGCCCAGCAAGAGTTATCTGCCCCTACCTAAGACCCCAGTGACTTCCAATGTTAATCTCATGCAGGTATGGGAAAGGGGTGGTCATATCTTTTTTCTTGTGGATTTTACTATAGGTTGTGGCACCTTGATTTCTTCATCTCGAGCTGTAGAACACGATGGGAGGGGTCTCAAAGCCATGCGTTGACTTTTTTGAAAAGTGCTGATGACGCATGCGCAATAGACAGGCAGATCGAGGTGGACGTTTTGGCGTCTAGGTGGACCCATAGTGGCACGATTGGGTTGTGTGAGGTATCAGTTTGAAGCATTCGTGGGGGAGCGTCCAACTGGGGGGTGGAAATATCGTCAAAAAGTGTATTTGAATGGACGTTTGGGGGTCGAGGAGGACCAATAGTGGTCCGATTAGGCTGTGGGAGGTGTCATCGTGAAGCTCTTGTGGGGGAGCGTCCGACTGGGCTAGTGTGTCGTCCGTTTTCAACATTCGGCGCATGCGCAGACAGGTAATTGTGGGAAAAAGGGCACTGAAAGGGACGTTTTGGGATCGAGGTGGACCCATAGTGGTGCGAATGGGTCGGGGAGCGTATTAGTTTGAATCTTTCATGAGGTGGCGTCCAAATGGACTTGTGCGGAGTAAAAGTAGCGCAATGGTGCGCCTGCGCAGTAGAAAAAGAGTATGGTGGGCGTACTGGGTCGGGGAGGGTATCCATGTGAAGCGCGCCTTCAGGCCGATCAAGTCATGGGTGGGTGCATGATTTCTCCGAAATGAAACCCGGACTTTACCCCTAAAATGACCCCATCAACCAGGTCTAGAGTGGCTGATATGGTTCCCAGCTGCCTGCCGAGATATGCAGATTTGGTTAGCTGAAATTTGGGGTCGAAACTGGACATTCTAGGATATGATCCAAATTTCGTTTTAAAGTATTGTCATTTTACCTTTTACCAACCTCCTCATAACCCTATCTTGGAATCTGTAACTTAAGAAAAATTTAAATTGCCTCAGGAATAGGTCAGAAAGGATCAAGGTCAATGACCTTGAAGTATGCAATAACCTTGACCTTTTCCTATCGATCCATGACAGTGACCTTGGGGTTGGCCTTGACCTAGTTTAAAAGTTGCATTTCGAGGATATTTGATTGTATCTCAGAGGTTTTGAGGTCCAGATCAAGGGCATGGTCGTAGGTCAATGCACAGGTCAAGGGGTCATCACATATGCCAAGATCAAGGTCGTCCGCCAATATATTGTGACCTTCCGATAAGGACAAAGTCTTAAATGAAAGTACTCAAAGTACTGATGTCTGGATCGCCAATAATGGATTTAAAGTTTCAAAACGTTTCAGCCGATAGCAGATGTATGGATAAATGTGGAGATTTTCTCCAATTTGTGGACGAGTGTTTGGGAAATCACAACTGGAACACAGTTTAATTTTCAAGGAAGTGAATTTGTGAAGGCGGCTCATTTAGAAATATGCTAGGTATTCATGGTAGCAAGAAACTATCTACAGTAATATGCTTAAAAGTGGATCGTCTGCGTCAATGTCTTCTACTAGTTTTTGCGAGCAGATTTTCATAATTCATGCAAGTTTATTGCGACAAAACGACAAATACGTGAGACTGGATAGTTTTATTAATAGTTCTGTGTAGCACAGATATTTGCAAGAGCTGCATGAGTTTGCGTTAAGTCCCCATTACTTATATATGCCTGCATGGTTTTTATAGTAAATTTGTTTGTTGACAACGATATAAACGTTGGAGAGACAATTTGTGCGAAAATTCCTGTTGTTGTTGCTGTACGATCATTGCGTATATAATTTAGTTTGAAAAAGTTTGAACACCACCAACAACAAAACTTTTCGAAAGCGGTACCCGACAAATTCTGTTGTTTCCGCTTTCGGAAAGTTTTGTTGTTGTTCAAACGTTTTGAAACTAAATTATATTCGGTGAGCAGAGTCCCCCGGAATACATAAATTTGCACTGGACAGAATCCGGTCAAGTTCGCAAGACGAGAAAAATGTAAATACTATTGTTGTTGCTTCGACACATATCTCCTCTGGAAATATATTCCATGCAGTATGAGTACACATTAAAATAGTAACGAACGCCGACTTCACGGGAAAGAACGTACGAGTATTGGAAACTGGGGTCTTTATAATCCCAGAACCTGAACCTGTAAAGTGCGACACTCAGATCAAGAAACAAGATTTGCAACGTATGATCGTACACCAACATTAACAGGGATTTTCGCACAAATTGTCTCTCCAACGTTATCGTTGTCAACAAACAAAATGCGAACTATAAACACCAGGCATATATATTATAAGTAATCTGACTTACCGCAAACTCAGACAGACACGAAACCGAACAGACGGCAAACACCACGAGGTTTGAGCCGATCGCCCGGAACCAAAGAACAAAAAAATAGTCCACGGATTCAAGCAATCCCTGTGCGAAGAAATGAATATGAAATATACTCAAATTCAGATTTCGTTTTATTTCTAGTTAACATGAAACGATTACGACTGTTTTTTTCTTCATTTTCTGGTTAATACCCTGATAAGACTCAAACACAGTGAAAATAACGGGCGGAGTGATACAGGACAACCCAGGGTCATTCCATTATAGTGCACGTACACATTTGCATATATTTCGTGAGTGGCAGCATAATCTGGTCGCACCGCTACGCGGTGGCGATCCAGACAAAAATAGGTTAATTGTTCGATCCTCCATTTCGTTTTAAATTTGTAGGGGTAAGCGTATGCACCTAGCTGATTACGAAGCTGAGGTCAGAACTGACCTAGGTCCCTAATTTTTTTTTTTTACCGATTTTTGAAAATTCCAATACTTAACCTAGGCTTCAATGGACACTTTTTTTTGTATCAAACCAATCCAAATTTTGACCTCGGATTCGTGATCAGGGACCTCGAAAACCTATATACACATAATTTGAGGTCATTCGGTGATGGTTGAAACTTGACCTCCAAAAACACCTAAATTTTGGTCAGAATTTTTGCTGTCATCGATTGACCTCAAACTTTGCTCTAAACCTATATCGGGGTCAGCGGTCACGAATCTGAGGTCAGTTTTGACCTTGACCTTGACCTTCATATCAAAATCTCGATTAGAAAATTTGGGTATGACTTTGACCTTAGCGCAAGGTCACAAGATATTGTCGGACGACCTTAACCTTTTGATATGTGATGACCCCGTGAACTCTTAGTTGACCCATGACCTTGACCTCTGACCTCAAGGTAAAATTTGCGATAGTGCATTCCAATTGTACTATCGCATTTTTAAACCCAAGGCCAAAGGTCAAGTTCGATGTCATGGGTCAACGCAGAGGTCACGGGGTCATCACATATCAAAAGGTCAAGGTCGTCTGACAATATCTTGTTACCTTGCGCCAAGGTCAAAGTCATACCCAAATTTTCGAATCGCCATTTTAATATGAAGGTCAAGGTCAAGGTCAAATCTGACCTCATATTTGTGACCTACGACCTCCAGTATACTTTAGTGCGAAGTTTGAGGTCAATCGGTGAAGGTCAAATTTTTCAGACCATTTCAGCCCCAAGGTATAGATGGCAAATTTTCAGTATTTCAAAAAAAATTAAAAAAAAAAATTCTGATTGCAGATTCGTAATTAGCTAGGTGAGTACTATCAGCTCACCAAATCTGAAAGGAATCAGTGACCCCAAAAATTTCGACCCCGTCCACCTCGATCTGCCTGTCTACTGCGCATGTGTCATCAGCACTTTTCAAAAAAAGTCAACGCATGGCTTCGAGAACCATCGTATTCTACAGCTGGAGATGAAGAAATCAAGGTGCCACAACCCATAGTAAAATCCACAAGAAAAAAAATATGACCACCCCTTTCCCATACCTGCATGAGATTAACATTGGAAGTCACTGGGGTCTTAGGTAGGGGCAGATAACTCTTGCTGGGCCGCCAGGTGACCGGAAGCGACGTCACAGGAAGTGACCCGGATGTTACCAGATGCCACGTGACCGGATGTGACCTTTGACCCGGATGTCACCGGATGTGACGTCATAATGACGCCATCGTGACGTCACAGGAAGTGACCCGGTTGCCACGTGACCGGATGTGACCTTTGATCCGGATGTCACCGGATGTGACGTCATAGTGACGCCATCGTGACGTCACCTGCACATCAGCCTCACTCCTCAGCCTCAAAAATGCTAATGAATTTGCCGTCTTTCTAGTACCCAAGTCACATGGATTTCCTCCGCGGAGGAAATTAATTATATCCGCGGAGGAAATATTATATCCGCGGAGGAAATGATTATATCCGCGGAGGAAATATTATATCCGCGGAGGAAATGATTATATCCGCGGAGGAAATATTATATCCGCGGGAGGAAATATTATATCCGCGGAGGAAATGATTATATCCGCGGAGGAAATATTATATCCGCGGAGGAAATATTATATCCGCGGAGGAAATTATATTTGGTGTTTTTCAAGAATTTCATAGGTTTTTCTTCGACTTTGTCTCTGTTTTTACGTTGTTGAACACGGAAAATTCGCAGAATATTGCTATGAATTCGCTGAAAATTCAGTTGATTTCTTGGAAAATACAAAGAAAATCTAGAAAATTAAGTTAGTTTCTTCGGAAATAGAAGAAAAACATAGGAAATCGAAAGAAAACGACAATGGCCCTAACGGGCCACCGTATATGCCCGCCATTTTTAATTTACACATGATTCCCTGCTCAGAGGAATAAGCAAATGACCTGCAAAATAACCCCAATATGATAAGCTAAAATTGCATTATTTTTGACTACTTATCGTCTTAAAACTAGAAAAGTCGACGTACGCAGTTGACAAAGCCATTTAAAGAAGCTAAGTCGACTTATATAAAAAAATTTAACATGACAAGTCGACTTTTACCAAGTCGACTTATTGCGATTATCGCGACGTGTCGACTTTTATCAAGTCGACTTATTGCGTTTATTACAACAAGTTGACTTAAAAAAAGCGGCATGACGAGTTAACAAAAAGTCAACTTAATTTGTAACAATTAAGGCAACATGCATATTTGTCAACATTCCAATAATTACGCATCAACACAGCATAATTTATCATGACATATCTACATATAAGGTGAAAGTCAACTTGCGTATATCATCATACCGCAATAAAAAGACGATATGTCGACATAAATTAAGCCAACAAATCCGATAAATTAAGTCGACAAATCGACTTAACAAAGACGTTATGTGAATGGCACTCAGGCGCTTCCGTACATACGGAAGCGCATTGGTGCACCCGACAGGTTTCGATATGATCGAGAAGTCGACCTATATATGTCGACTTGTCCACATACCGATGTCGACTTGACGACTTATATCCCATCATGTCGTCTCCAATTTGTTGACTTGTTTACTTATATCACGATATGTTGTCTTCTTTATTATGCGTTGTCGACATACCATAAATTGTCTTATATTTAAAAGCGACAATGCGACTTAGTGTTAAGTCGATTTATGTGATGGCGACTCACATGAAGTCGATTTTCTCACTACATCATGGCAAGATTACTTACATTATGTCCATGTATCCAATAAAACGCGACAAGGCAAGTTAAATTAAGCCGAGTTGTGTAATTAAACGCGACAAGACGACTTAACACTAAGTCGATTCATACAATGACTTACATGAAGTCAATTTTCTCACTACATCATGGCAAGACAACTTACTTTAAGTCCATTTATTCAATAAAAGGCGACAAGTCGACTTACATTAAACCTACTTGTGTATTAAAACTCGACAAAACGACTTAATGGCGAGTCGATTTATTCAATAAAAGGCGACAAGCCGACTTACATAAAGTCGACTTGTGTCTTGAAACGCGACAAGACAACTTACTGTAAGTCGATTTATTCAATAAAAGGCGACAAGTCGACATACATTAAACCTACTTGTGCATTAAAACTCGACAAGACGACTTAATAGGGAGTCGATTTATTCAATAAAAGGTGCGTGCTTACATAACAGGTTTCATTTGGTTGCTTGGCGGTTGGTTAACAGAATTTACTATATTTTGAACGACATTCCTCAAGATTTTTATCCCTTCTGTTCCATTGCCAGTTTTAAAGCAAATTTAAAGAAACATTTTCATAATTCATTGAGAGTTAAGTTTTTGTCTGACCATTCGTGCACGTGGGTGAGTCACTGTCACTGCCCAGCGTGTCGAAGAATTTGAATGCTACAATAGTGTTGCTTTGTATATAAAATGTTGCAGCCATATTTATTCATATTTATATGTTTATGTTGTAATTACTTTGCATATTTTTATATTGTTATATTTGTTATGGGAGTCACTGTCTCATATAGGTGTTTTTCGCCTGTGTGACATCCCGGACTGTAATGTCAAAATTCAATAAATAAATAAATAAATAAAGATAAATGAGGCATTTATCCTCTGTCATTTGAGTAAGTGTTATGATAAGCATTCTACTTTCCATTTATCATTTGGTCTAATGCTATATTAACTTTGCAATGGGGCTTCCATCCGCATTCGTTTCAAGACACAAGTCGACCTAATGTAAGTCGGCTTGTCGCCTTTTATTGAATAAATGGACTTACAAGTCGACTTAATGGATTGTAAGTCGGCTTGTCGCCTTTTATTGAATAAATGGACTTACAGTATGTTGTCTTGTCGCGTTTCAAGACACAAGCTGACTTAATGATTATGTAAGTCGGTTTGTCGTCTTTTATTGAATAAATGGACTTAAAGTAAGTTGTCTTGCCATGGTGTAGTGAGAAAATCGACTTCATGTAAGTTGTCATTGTATAAATCGACTTAGTGTTAAGTCGTTTTGTTGCGTTTAATTACACAACTCCGCTTAATTTAAATCGTCTTGTCACGTTTTATTGCAGACATGGACTTACTGTAAGTTGTCTTGTCGCGTTTTATTGGATACATGGACAAAATGTAAGTCGTCTTGCCATGATGTAGTGAGAAAATCGACTTCATGTAAGTCGCCATCACATAAATCGACTTAAGTGTTAAATCGCCTTGTCGCTTTTAAATATAAGACAATTTATGGTATGTCGACAAGGCATAATACAGAAGACAACATATCGTGATATAAGTAAACAAGTCGACAAATTGGAGACGACATGACGGGATATAAGTCGTCAAGTCATCATCGGTACATATATAGGTCGACTTCTCGATAATATCGAAAGATGTCGGGTGCACCAATGCGCTTCCGTACTTACATATGTATCTTCTATATTTCCCTCACTCACAAGTACAAGACAACATGGCAAATGGGCAAAATGGCAACAGACAAAAGTCATATGGTATATCTCATTAGTGAAAAAAACCCCTTCACTTCCAAGGAAAACCTAGTATTATATGGTTGCTTAGTGACTGAATTGCGAAAAATACATGAAATACCCCAAAATATAACAACGAATGCAACAAGGCATTTTGAAATAAAATATCGCCATCTGGTCTATTTGCCATTTATTCGTTTGCCATTTTGTCCATTGCTATCTTGTCTGTTGCCATTTTATCCACTCCCCAGTCAGACATGTCAGAGGAACTATAACTTACAAGGTCATCAAATGATTTGGTTATGTCCTCAACCATCCTGCCTCCCTGGACATTATCTGGAAATCAAATATAGCAAAATATATGTATGTAGACTTTTATAATGGAACTGATCAGTACATGTAGTGTCTGCAGAGTATGTTGAAAGCCATATAAGAAGTGGGGAGTGGCGCCTTCTTGAATCTAGCATCCCATTATTAATTAGGGTTAAACAGTTTATAATGTCAGTTACACAAATTGTCCTGTTCCTTTTGCAAGATAATCCAAAGTAGGATTGATTGTTTTTCTCTAGTAAGGTGTTCATGTTTGCAATGCCATTCAATCACCCCCAGATTCTGCCTCGGAGTCGAATCCTTCTAATAAATTTGATCACTCTAATTAATTTAATCACCTCCTAAATGCAGGAGAGACTACTCCTATTCTTGTATTAACTGAATTTGATCGCCCCAATATTCTTTGGTGAGAAAATGCACTTCCTGGGATTGAATCATTTAGGTATTTACTATAATTTTCATAAGTATCAGCACTAAAATACTGCTGACGAACAGTAGTTTATCAGCACTAAAGTACTGCTGACGAACAATAGCTTATCAGCACTAAAGTACTGCTGACGAACAGTAGCTTATCAGCACTAAAGTACTGCTGATGAACAGTAGCTTATCAGTACTGAATACTGCTGACGAACAGTAGCTTATCAGTACTGAAGTACTGCTGATGAACAGTAGCTTATTAGAACTGAAGTACTGCTGATGAACAGTAGCTTATTAGAACTGAAGTACTGCTGATGAACAGTAGCTTATCAGCACTGAAGTACTGCTGATGAACAGTAGCTTATTAGAACTGAAGTACTGCTGATGAACAGTAACTTATCAGCACTGAAGTACTGCTGATGGACAGTAGCTTATTAGAACTGAAGTACTGCTGATGAACAGTAGCTTATTAGAACTGAAGTACTGCTGATGAATAGTAGTAGCTTATCAGCATTGTTATAGCTGAATTTCGATCACAGTAATGAAACAGTACCGGTATACGTATTAAAGGAGAAGTCTCTTCGATGTCCTTTCTCTTCAGGAATTTGCACTAAATATATGCTTCGTGAAATCCTTCTCCTTCGTGTTCTTCTCCTTCAACTCTTGACTAAATGGCGTCCTACAGTTGGTTAGCACGAAAAGAAGAAATGCCCTATCGCCTATATGAAATGGATTATTCTCATAAAACATGTCAATTCACGAAGACATTATTGAGGAGGATATGCAGAGCGGAAAACACAGACAAGTTTTCCATTAACTCCTCTGTATATACTGTACACAATACCAACCCGCAGAGTAAAACCTCCAAGTGACAGATGGGCAGGCAAATGTAGCGAATATATCGTCTGTTGTCGTGAACCGTGTAAGCATGGGATAGGTGATTGACTGACCGCGACACTGGCCCCACATGTAAACCTTCCCTGTCTGTGTCAGCCCTGCTGAGATGTGGGAATAGTGACTGGCTGCAATCTCTATAAACCTACAAAAGGTGAGCGAGTGAGTAGGATTTAATGTCGTTTTCAATATAAACCTACAAAAGAGGGTATGAGGGGCAAGTTGTGAATACATTATTAATACATTAAAAAATCAACCATAGAGGTCCATGTCTTCCACCAGCAGCACCAGTTATGGTGGATTGCATACTTCAATGACGACATTAGACAAATTTCAGATTCGTTCAACCACAATTCATTCATTCATTTGCTGCAAAAATAAGAGACATGACCCCTATAAAATTGATCTGATTAAAGTAAAGTTCTCTGCACTTCATTCAGAAAATTACTGATCTTACATGTGATAAGATAATACAGACATCCGGCTGAGAGACAGGGTGAACTTTCTGGGTATGGTAATCACTGCAATAATTCAATCACCCAATAAAATAATCAATCACTCCCAATGCTAGGGACAAAATTCAATTGGTGGTTGTAGTATATTTGATCATCCTACAAAATCATTGAAGAAACGAAGAAATATGCTTGATTTTTAACCATTTTGTCAACTTCCAGTTCTAATAAATTTGATCACCCCCAGATGTTATGATGGGAAATTTCACTTCCTGTGATTGAATTATTAGAGGGATTACCAGTCTTAAGTTGAATATTGGGCAAGAAACCTGTCAGCATACCTTTCATCACACACTATCCTGTTAGGAGAGACAAGATTGGCTTTGTTTCCTGTGCCGAGCTGTCCGTAGGAGTTTGCTCCCCATGAGTACAGTCCCCCCTCATCTGATAACGCCAGTGTGTGGGCGTAACCACAGACAATCTGCAAAAAAGATGTATACACATTGCAATAATGCTGTTATTGGGGGATCAAATTTCAAACACCTTATACATTTTAAGCCTTATAAATGAGTTAATTGAAATGATATGCATTTATTAATTTGGGGGACACAATAGGGCCGGCAAATATCAGAATCATCGCTATATCTTATAGTAAGTCTTTACTGTATATGAAAATTTTGTAATCATGTCCGTGTATTTGTTGTTTTTTTACACAGCGAAGACGTCATATTGATTCATTCAACAAAATTTATTTTCTTGAAGACGGGTACATATAATTTCTTGAAATTTGTACTGTTCATTTCCCGATTTGGATATCAGTCAAAACTTTGTTTTTCTTCTGTCGCAAACCATTCTATGCCGAGACCACTATGATAAATTCGCAAGATTTTGTTACATCACCTCTCAGCATGCTCAGGTCAAGTTATCGTATACGTACGAGTCTCGCACATAACATTTCATTGCTGCACTTCCCATGATTGAATAATCCAGGCTTCCCGATATAGAGTTCACAGATTTCACAGATTTCACAGTGAGGCATGTCCTGCTCTGCAAATTTCTGAGTAGTGAAGTTTTGGTTTCTTCCTATGTTACCACATGGAGGCATGTTTTTAATCAGTGACATAAAGGGTATTAATTTGGTAAATTTGCATTAAATTACCCTACTATTTCAAGAAAGGAAACTTTTCTAACTTTAAGTTGAAAATATGTCAGTTATATCGCTAGTTAGAGATATTGTTCCATGTTGAAGCATCGGGAGAAACAAAAATCAATTAACGGTATGCAGAAATCAACAGGCGAAGCCCAGAAGCAGTCACGCTCCAGACTGCACAGGGCAACTCCATCTGAGCCCAACATCAGGAAGACTCCAGTAGAAAACTATGCCCAACTGAGTGATCAATGTTACAAACCTGAGTGACAATGACACCAGCCAAAGTCTGTACCTTACACGGGTTAGGTTGGTTAACATTGTTACCCAGACCCAGCTGTCCATTCCCATTGTAACCCCAACCATATACCTGTTATCAAGAAGGAAATGAAAAGCAGATATTAATCAGAAATATATTGGAGAAATTTTTTCGAACAAGTTTCAAGTGGGCATTCAGGACTTTACTCGGGAAACACAGCAGAGGGAGGCAAAGCAATTCTGCACTTTTTCCTATAGGTTAAACTTTGTGAATCAGGGGTGTGGGGAAAAAAAGAAAATTGAATTTTTAAATGAGTACATGAGTTGACTGCCCCATTGATGATTGACCATGTTATTGTTGCTGGAAACTCTTGACATGCATTCAGTTATACTCATGGTTATTTTCAAAGCTGAAATGTTAATACTATAAAACAGTCCGACATTTATACTATACGAACATAAAGTCAGCTAAATTGTGAAGATGAGTTAATGAGGTAACAATGTTTCAAGATTAAATGGTAGTCTGACTGATTATTACAATACATGTACCAGTCTGTTTCTGGTGGCAGTTAAACATTAACTGACCATACCTCTCCGTTGTCCAGAAGTGCCATTGATGAGGTCTGTCCACAAGCAATACCTATTGCTTTCCTTGTACCTGAAATAATATAAAAAATCACAGTTTAATATATGTATTTGAAAGCAGTATTACGAAAAAATGAGCCATGCTAAGATATCACCCATCAAATTATTTCCAATCACACAAATTAAAACAAGAAGAGACATGGGTCTTAAATGTGCATAAATGAGATTCCACCAGGGTATATTGTTAAAGCTTTTTTTATAATAGAGTGAAATATGAAACTGACCATGCTTGGGACCAGATTATAGCATCGGTTTTGACAGAGTTCTGGTTTATCAAAATACTTTGAATTTAAGTATTGGGACCATGGTGGTGTTAGTATTTAGAGGTTGGTCAGTTTACCCAGGTGTCAGTATTAACAGGTTTCACTGTATAAATGCACATGTAAGCATACCGGAGTGAGTAGAGATATTATATTAAATTTCATTTTACTCACCACCTACTCGTATCTAAAGCCACGAGTTTGTTTTAGGTTAAACAAAATATGCATGTACCATATTGGCCTTTTTAACTCAGTTTTATATTTTTTATAGATAGGGTCGTTGGGATTTTATTATCATTAAGGCCTTTTTTTTTTTATTAATTGGTTTACGGATTTTTCTGGCAAAAATGTCCAGGTGGAGGATGGAAAAAAAATAAAAATAAAAATAAAATCAAGCCTCCACACTTTATTTATTTTTACTTTCTGACAAACTTCTTAGACACGAGAGGGCGGTAAAAAAAAAAAAAATGATATGTCAAATCCAGGTAATAGCCAGTGTAATAATTACAAGACATTTACCAAAAGATCAATGACGGACGTTTCCTTCAACCAAGCGACAATATCAGTCGCTTTGCGTGAAACCAACACTTCAATAGGGGTGTTGACAGGACAAGTCATGTTTCCTGCTGTTATTTTGGACAGACAGGCCGGCAGATATGTCGTCAGTTGTCACTGATCTCCTCTAAGACCAAGTCCCCCACCGTCCCAGCAGTTACTGGACCGACAAAGCCCTTGAAAAGGACGGTCGCGTCCTGTCTAAGCGTCAGTGAAAACCACCGCGAGGCCGAACCCGCCATCTTGGCTTCAAACACTGCGCCGTTGAAATGAGATGTCATGTCTGGTCCCCGAACTACAGCCGAAGGTAACATGGAAGTCGGAAACCACCACCACTGTAACCAAGGGAAGTAACCCGCCTCCAAGACCAAGATGTCTGCAGAGTGTTGAACTCGTGCGAACTCGAGCGTGAAGAATTTATATAAGATGTTTTACGCACAGCAAGTATTAAAATGAGACCAATATTGCGAATTTTATGTTTTTATTCTTCCGTCAGAGAGGTCAGCAAATGTGACACATCAGCGGATACGACAGAAATAAATAAAAAATCGAAAATCCAATTTTATTTTTATTTCACTTTTGGCAAAATGAAGGTCGGCGGATCCGTAAACCAATCAATAAAAAAAAAAAGGCCTAAATTAAGTTTGTTGGTCCGTATATATATATACCCTTCCTTTTATGTCTCTAACCTTTCCGTGCCACTAAATAACGCCTTTGGAGTTTGGTTATTATACATGATTTTTTTTTTTAAATAATTAAAATTCCGTATAGTAGGATATTTTAAAATCAATATTTATGTTGTACATCAAACTCAATGCAACGATCTGGCGCACATAATTTTATTAAATTGAATGCGCCATCCAAATTAAAAACAGACAGACAGTACCTATAATGGCTGTGACTTTCCTGGGAGTGGGCTGGTTGGTGGTTGTACCAGAGCCAATTTGTCCACAGTTATTCTGTCCCCAGGCATAGATCTGCAAAACAAAGTTGGATTTCTTCCAAGTTTACTTCATCCTTTTTTTATGTCACAGTTTTTTACATTTAATTATTGTAAAGATGCCGGGATCATATTAAAGTCACAGCTTTGTGTTGAACTAGCCAGCATATGCTTCTCAACCCTTGAGGGACAGTCCATAGTTAATAAGCATATACCTTAGGTTCTCTGTCCAGTGCTGAAAGATTCCCATATAATTTCAACAAAACCCCACAATGGTTCAGAAAAAGTTCACCATCGTTTTTGCGCTATATATTTGTGAAGAATATGCGATGAATATCCAAGTCAAAAAAATTCCTATTTCTAGGCTACAGGTTCTTAGTGATGAATTTTGAACCAAAATTCTGTGGATATGCTAGCTGGGTGTTTCTTTGCTAAGGTGCTACCATTTAATGGTAAATGCAAGCCCTATTTCCATCAGATTTTTGTGTTATAAATTTTTAGGAGAGAACAATAAATATGGTTCCACAACTTGCTTTGACAACTGTTCAGATACATTCTATAATACGGGAGGCAGTTGTGAAAGTTAATTACTAAAAAAGATTAAAATCTAATCATAATGGGCTGTTTTCTTGCATTTTGACTGTGACATGCTTTTACCATACTACCTTTTGATTGTGTTATTTGCCATCAAACATTCAGTTGAATGAATGTTTAGTGGTGATCACACAAAATTGACACCAAAACTATGTTTCTATGTACAATTTAATGTTCAAATCAACACATTTATCGAAAAAATATGATTTCTTTAATATTTCTGGTTGGACTAACATTGTCTGTCCTCTCTGGCCATGGCATCTTTATGCTGGAAAACTGTTGAACCAGATGGACAAATTACTACCAATTTCATCAAAATGTTGATGATGCTTGTACTTGTAACTGAAGTGAGTCAAATTTGATCTACCTTACTTGGGTTGAAGAAAAAATACATTTTAATAATCAAGTTAATATTGTCTGTCCTATGTTCGTCCAACCACAAAGTGGTCTAATTCTCCAAATATTGCATGGCTCAATAATGACAATGTGTTCAATGCCATCTGCCTTTGTCCATTGACATCATTTATGGGTGATACTTTGTTAAAGGAATAGACAACCTTTGATAAACGTATATTGCAAATGAAAGAACAATTCCAGGAGTGTCCAAAACCATTTTTATTTCAATTTTGCAATTTTATCCAACCGAGTAAGAAGCCGTTAATGATAAATTCTGTGGCTTGTAAGGCCGCCGCCATTACGGCAAGTTTAGTGACGTCACTGGGCCACAGAACACTGCAGTGAACTGGGAGGACACGCACAGTTTGCCTTGCACTGGAATAATCGCAGCCCGATAGACCAGCAGGTGTGGCTATACATTCTTGTATTCTGTAACCTGTAAATACCGGCTGATGTTTGTACAATAACAATGATCTTATCCTTGTTGTTGAGAAATCGGGTTTGATCTGTCGGCCAGTCTAGACTGTCTAAGTGTCAAAAAAAACAGCATCAAGTTGCCTGATAAAATATATGCTTTCGTTATTTTCCAATACTTTTCAGCTGATGACTACGCCAACATGCGTCAACATAAGTAGGCAGTAAAACTCACTGAGATTGTTTAATGTACCCGAGAATGAGAATAATTCTGATTTCTGTTTTACCAATTCAAAGAATCGAGCCTCAACAAAGACCGGCACGGGAAAACGAAACTAAATCTGCCTCAGCTGGAGGGCCATTTCTCCGGGGAAAGATTGTCCGGAGATTTTTCTCACCGTTGAACTGTTGCCGAAAGAAACTGTTCAGCATGACACGGCCGTTAAACACCCACCCAAATATCTAGCGTGCGAGAAAATTTACCTGAGAAAGTTTATGGAATAAATCCTTGTCAGCTAATGTCAGCACTTGCACATGTGCTCGTCTGATCGTTTCCTAACAGGACATCTCACAGCAGAGCCGACTAAACGAAATCGGCGACCCGGCCGGCTTTTACGGTACATGCATCCTCGACCGATTTCTACGGTAGATCGTCTTCAATGGGCTCGAACACGCCTGACACTTCTTGTATCCCTCGACACTGCTCCCAAGCAGCGTAGATGAAAGCACGGTTTGGCCCAGCCAGCCATTGTCATCAGTCAGGTTGAAACTCCCGGAAATGCAAGGCGTCGGACCCTTGGAAAAAGTTGAAAATCACTTGCTGCCATGTTTGCTGTCTTACAGCAGAGAGGCCCAATGACGTCATGAGCTAGTTGTCACGTGGTTATCACTCCGCCGCTCATTGGTTAGACCATAAGGATGGCATAAAGATGGTGGCTCCCTTCATTCAACACATCTGGTCATTTTCCCAATGTTTGGGAGTATTTTTCTTCGTTAGAAAGAATCTCAAAAATAGGGAAAAAATATTTTTGGGCTCTGTTTGGATTGTTCTTTCAGTCGCAGTTTACGTTTGCCAAATGTTGTCTATTCCTTTAATGTTAACCTGAGAACTCACAGACTTAAAAATAAATGTGTCTGTCCTTGTGTTGGATGAACCAAATTTGTGTTACAGGCGACACCTGACGCTCAGATTAAAACAGTGTTCAAGCTGATGAGAGACAAATTGACTTATCATCTGGCATTCATGAACATGAATTTTGTCATTTGCAAATCATTTAAAAACATTACCAATCTTTTTGTCAATAAAAATACAGAATATCGCCAATTTATGTTGGTTGGACTAACAGAAGACAGACATGTTGGACTAACATAAGACAGACATGTTGGACTAACATAAGACAACTTTTGTTGAACCAGGGGAATAGATGGATTTCCTTTATCATTCTCAGTGGCAAATCTCAGTTAACAACTTTATATGAATTATTAACTAGCTGAAAATATTCGTGGGCATTCATATAGGATGCAATTCCCATTATAACGCTGTCCGTCTTCTGTTTGTCCAACACTGTCTGTCCTCTGTTTGTCCGACACTGTCTGTCTCTCGTTTGTCCAACACTATTTGGCAGTTTAAACGTTTGTGAGTAACAATTACAGACTTGAACACAGTTTTCGTAAGTATTTACTTATTTTTCCACATCTAGCTAACTTTTAGAATCAATTCATGCTGGAATAGAGGAAATTAGACATTTTATGGCCACTTTCCTGTCTCCGTTTGTCCGACACATTATTTTATGTTGGACATAATTATGATCTATAGGAGCATTCATAGTTAAATGATATATTTATTTCTAAGACTTGGGATACTTTTGGGCTAGGAAAGCAATGACCAATAAATATGTTTGGTAATCATGAAGAAACTGCATAAAACTTCATTTTTGTCTGTCCTCGTTCGTCCAACACCAAGTTCAACATGCATGATAAAACTAGATTATTTCTTTTGAATCGAGTGAGGCATTATCTTTAAACAAATTTATTGATGAACCTCAACAATCGGTTAATCTATAGAAAAGAAATATTTGTGAAACATGCAGCTTCGCAAAAAGATCGAGCCCTTCAGGGTGGCACATCATTTGAGGTTGCACATCATTGGCAATGCACATCATTTAAAATAACAGTACATTTATTAAGAAATATGATTTCTATGTTAGTGATGTTGAGGTTGGATTGAAGAAGGAACTATATTATATAACTTCCAATAAAGATTACATTTTTTTTTCCGAACACATCCCATTGCATAGATCTGATAAATACATGTACATGTATAGTTAGGAAGAATAGGTGTGCAATTTGGAGCACGTTCTTGGTGTAACTTTGTGTGATGATATGTAAACAAACTAATAAGCTATTAACAATGCAATAGTTGGAGTAAATCTATCATTTCCAGTATGCACCAGCACTGTGGTAAATCCTCACATTTGTATGCAAATAAAAGAATGAACAATGACAACTGTGTTCAATCATACTGTAATGCTCTATAATATCACAAACTGATTCAAACTCAGTTTTAATTAATATAGTGAGTTAAATGTGTGGACACAGATATGGTTGTGCAAAAGCTTTAGGGTCAACCAGAATTTGATAGCAAAATTTAAGGAAATGGCGTCCTTCATTTAAGGCGACACGAAATTAAAAACTAACAGGGGCTCGGTACTGCGGGATTCCCCCGCCGGTTATTTTGATATTGTACTTCTGAAATAAAATAATGTCACCAAACTATTAGTAAATACTATAAAGGAATATACTCTTAAGTGATTCGGTATGTATGCCTGTATATACAATGTACACTGCATCTCATGCCTAATAACAGGTTAGTATCACATATAAGAGATATAAAATTAGAAATTGAAATATGCGGATATGGAGTTGGGCAATGTATTGAATATGTGTAGCATGATGTAAGCGTCAGGAAAATATGAGGATATGGCATCGGGCGAAGCTTAGTTAAGGGGATGGATGGTGGGGCACAGTGCCCCGAGGGTGGGACATGCTTCCATGGGTAGCGCATGGGTTGAATAAGTGTAGGATCATGTAAGCTGTGGGAAAATATGATGGTATGGGGTCGGGCAATGCTTAGTTTCAAAGAAATAGGGTGGGGATCAGTGCCCCAGGGGTGGGGACATGCTCCCAGGGTTAGTGGATGGGTTGAATAAATGTATAGGATGATCTGAGCTCCCAAATTATATGAGGATATGGGATCGGGCAAAGCTTACTTTAGGAGATATGGGGTGGGGCTCGGTGCCCCAGGGATGGGGACATGCTCCCCGAGGGCAGTGGATGGGTTCAATATGTGTAGCCCGATATAAGCATCTGAAGTATGAGGGTTCAGCGGTCGGGCAGGCCTTACGATCAAACTTTAACATTTACTTGGTCCTGAGGAAAACATTTCTAAGTCCAAAACTTTAACATTTAGTTGGTCCTGCAGATAGACAGATAGACAGACAGACAGACAGACAGATAGATAGACAGACGGACATCATTGTGGCACCTATATCGAGCTTTCCGCAGCTAAAGCTACGGGCTCGATAAAAAGTAGGTTGATATTTTGTCATTAATGTCACACAAACGGTAACACCTAATCAAAGAAACACCCAGCTGCTACTGAAAATACTATATTTTAAACATTCATCATGTTCATACATGCATATGTGCCTCTTATACATTTCCCTGCAGTTGAAGGATATTATTCATTCTTTATCCTATATATATTTACATATGATACCTAGCATCACTTACATCGATGTAAGCTCACATGTTGTAAATACAGTTATGAAATTCTGGATTACATTTCCATTTTCCATGTTTTCCAGGAGAGTGATCAAATCGTAACTCTCTCAGAGCAAATTTTAGAAGAACAATCGCTCTTCTTAGAAATGAGACTGGAAAACTGAAACTGATTAGCTCACCTCTCCCTCATCAGACAGGGCCAGTGAGTGATGACTGCCACAGGCTACATGAACCACCTTCTTGGCCTGTAGATTGGTGTTGATCTGGGTGGGACACATGCCCTGGTTAGAGTTACCATTCCCCAGCTGACAGTAGCCATTGTGACCCCAACTATACAGTTCACCACCTAAAATATACATTCAAATTATACACTTTCATAAGGCCATCCATAAAAAGGTTTGTGTTTCAGGTAACCCTACCTATCCAAAATAATCGGTAAATTTGGAAGTAGGCTTTATTATTTTTTGCTCAAAATTTCCAATAAATTTTTCTATATTCTCTTACAGATAAAAAAGAACCATGCTAATTTGTCTCACCTACCTTGGGACACGGGCCTGTAATCCATGTCGTCAATCTCACACTAATCAACATGTTATTATTCATGATATTAGATGATGAACATTTGTCAACAGCCATTCAGAACAATAGGTGAAATATAGTGATCAATAAAAACAAATTGTTACATCTGGGTATCTATTTGCTCATGGCTATCACGTCATCACTGTCTGGGTTGGGCAAATTACACTTATCGTAATTGTTACATTATCAAAATGTTCGAACGTGGTGCATCTGTGTAAACCCAGTCAAATCAAACCACCACAGAGATTTGCATGGGCCTCTTTGCTCCAGTGTAGGAGTACAGTGGGCAGTGTAATCAAATGTTTCCAGAGTTGTTTAGTTGATCAGATGCCAATAGCCAACCTCAAAGTCAATATCTGTGTAGCTTGAATATTAGTTTGCCAGTCGAC
This sequence comes from Hanleya hanleyi, assembly GCA_036873755.1. Lineage (NCBI taxonomy): Eukaryota > Metazoa > Mollusca > Polyplacophora > Lepidopleurida > Hanleyidae > Hanleya > Hanleya hanleyi. The sequence goes on from JAVTVY010004783.1 coordinate 33,299, forward strand.
AGAGATCAAAGTCTATAAGCTTAGATGTCTCAAAGATCGTTTCTCGCACACCATTTCAAATTGTCAGCTTCTGTAGGTTAAAGCCACAGATTGTGCTTTTGATTGGCTGAGGCTTTGTACACAAGATAGAAATTAAAACTGTCTGAGTACATATCTAGCGATATGTGAATGACTTCATGATGCATCAAAGGCTGTCAGAAAGTTAGAATCGTAACAATGTTACAATTATCATTGACACATGGGTCCCTGCGTGCGCTCTGGTCCATTCTCCAGGTCTCTCCCTGATCTCTTTAACATGGAACAGGTTTTTGTAACTATGATGAATACAGATCAAATGTACCTAATTTTCCAAGCAAGGACCAACAAGCTTACATTTATGATAATGTAGGCAACTTCAGGTCGAAAATAGTCCAGGTAAAATCGATTAAAAATATTTCTGCGGTTAAAGAGATAATAAAGCGCTCCGATCACCGAATCAGAACTAATGTGGTTAGACACATGTCAGTGCACTGCTCGCTGCTCTTGGGACTAGATAGTATTGTCTAAGGATTAACTTGAATTACACTGCAAACCCATGATTGCTTGCCTGCATGTATGTGTCATACCTGCAGTGGACGCAAGTACGTGAGGTCCACTCCCATAGGCCAAACATGTAACCTTCTTCTTACACAGTGGTTCGATCCTACGGGGCTCAAAACTACTATGGGCATCACCTACAATGAGAAAGCAGACCATTAGCATTTACAGGTATGGAACAGGGTATGTGCATGAACCATGCAGTTGCTTAGCTGAAGTGAAGTGGCGGAGTGCCTGCATCTACTGCTGGAGATTAGAGTCATACTTTGGCAAGTCTGGGATCACAGTGGGCTGACTATATACTACATACTACTATGTTGGTGTAAATAACCAAATGTGAATGAACTTTGGGATTGGACAGTCATCAATGTGATAATTATACCCGGCTTTCTGCAGCTACACTGTCACCATCAAGACTACATGTATATATGGGCTCCACAATCATTATCACGATTATGACAAAGCTGGCTAAATTATTCCTATCGATATCAGTAGCAATATAATTCATTTTTGTATCGGTACATGAAGATCACGCCTAACACAAAACTGTTGTTAGTAATACACAGTTAACTACGTTAAGTTTTTAGTTGTAAGCACTCCCCAATAATTACCCAATCCTAGACAAGAACTGCAGTTAGATCCCATGGCATAGACATCATCGTTACGAGTCACGAAAATGGCTTCATTTCCAGAACTGCCGAAAATGCAGATTTTCTGAATCGTAGCCAAAACAGTGGGATCTAGGACACTGAGGATGGGCCACTTGTCTGAAAAAGTCTGGGACATCCTTCAATCTGGAATCATCACCAACAACAGGCCCCCAGTTACATGTAGCCTGAAATTATAACAAGAGCCCAAGGGGCTTCAATATACGCCCATATATCTGGAATTACATTGGTTCAAATTTCAAGGTTGTTTAATAGCCTCGATTCCAATTGATCTAGCAATTATGAGAATGTAACATATATTATCACATCTTATATTGAATGATAAACTAAAATGAGCTTAACTCTTGGTAACTAGTTGACCTTGAAGCAAGAGCTGAGAGCTCACATATCCCACACTGAAATCGACAATAGTCAAACACAAGAAAATAGTAGTTTTCCTGCAAATGGATTCCTTTCAGACGAGAGAATTTTTCATGAAGGAAGAAGAAAGTGATGAAGTAAACCCTTGTTCTTGAGTTAATAAACAGGTGTGAAGTTCATAAAGGACTCCTCTCCCCGTTAAATTAGTAAATGTATGGTTTTTATTTCACAACAGTTTAACTAAATGAAGCGTTTCAAACATGGGAGACAACTCCACAGGACAATACCATGTAACTGCAGGGGAAAGAACGTCGAATATTCCAACATTATTCCAACACATTTAGTCAGCTAAGCTTGATTCAGACTGCGACCTAGACCTTTGACAAATTATCTCATATGCATGGCTCCACTTTGCCATGCGAGTAAGGTATATTCAAAGTTTGGTACCAATCCATACCTTGAAACTAGAGCTATCGCATGGACAACAAATGTTAATGGATGAATGGACAGAACGCAACATTGCATTACACGACCTCGTCTTCGACAGGAATATGAAAATGTGACTTTTAATGATTTCTTGATTTTGGGGTCACAGTGACCGTGACCTCAATTTTGGTACACAACACATCGTCTTCCCTCAATCTATCAATGCACACAAAAAATCATGATTTTTAATGATTTCCTGATTTTGGGGTCACAGTGACCTTGACCTTTGACCGTGGCCTAAATTTTGGTACATGACAAACCATCTCCCCTCAATTTCTCAATGGACACAAAAATCATGATTTTTAACAATTTCACGATTTTGGGGTCACAGTGACCTTGACCTTTGACCTTGACCTACATTTTGGTATGTGACACATTGTGTCCCCCTAATGTATCTACTGACACAAAAAATGTTATTTTAAATAATTTCCTAATTATGGGGTCAGTGACCTTTGACCTTGACCTAATTTTTGGTATGCATCACTTCATTTCCGCCTATTGAATCCACTCACAAAAAATTAGAAATTTTTAACGATTTCCTGATTTTTCGATCACACTGTCCTTTGACCTCTGACCTTGACCTACATTTAATATGCAACACATCGTTCCCCCTATAGGGCATCCACTCACCAAAAATTAGAGCTGTAGATAGAAAACTGTCAACGATCAGTGATTTCCTGATTTTTGGCAACAGTGACCTTTGACCTCTGACCTCGACCTCAATTTTGGTATGCGAAACATCGTCTCCACCTGGCGTATCCACTCACAAAAAATTGCAACTGTGGATAGGAAACGTTCACAGATATAGACCGGACACGAACACTTCAGTGATTTCCTGCTTTTTAGGCCAGTGACCTTTGACCCGTGACCTCGACAGGACACATCATCTCCCCATAGGGTATCCACTCACCAAAAATTGGAGCTGTGGATAGGAAACTGTCCCAGATATAGACCGGACACGAGAACCGGACAGACGGACGGAAACCGCCATCACATAATACGTCCGCCTTTTGGGCGGGCGTATAAATATTGATGATGCATGTTAAGAAAAAAACACTCCAAAAACACTCTAGTAGCAAGTTATCCCATCATCAAAAACATCATCAGTTCAGAAAATTGCAGAATTTGGGAAAGTTGTCGAATTCAGGAACATCAAACATTCAGCAATGTTCCCGAATTTGGGAACTCACATTTAACTTGGACATGTGGAAGATATCTATGAAGAAACATTTCCTCACTTACAGCAAAAACGACAGCTAGTATTTTGAAATCACAGCATGGAATTTCAAGAGAAAGATTGTTGTTACTCATTGATAGAAAAATTGTAATGCCGTTGAAAAGAAGTGCCAGTTACCTTTTTCGTTGAAAAGTGGCCCAACTTCCCGATTCCGTAAACGCATTTATTATAGAGGAAATAGGACAAAGACACAATTTCTCACTTTCTGCAACACGACAGCTGGAATTTTTAAATCACCGGATGGAATACAAGAGAATGAAAGCTGTCACCTTTTGATAGAAAAATTATAATGCCTTTCATTGAGAAGAACCTGCACCAAAAAAATTACATACCGTCTCTATGACACAAGCCGACCTTCATTTAAACCACCAGATATTGGAGTGGCCGCCTTGTGACGCACACGCTTCTAATTGACTAAGATGCCAAATCAGAAGTAAGGGGCAGTCATTTGCAGCAAGCAAATGTGACGAAAAACTGTTTTATTTCATGCAAATCTTTGTTGAACTGCTTGTAGTAATGAGCTGTAAGTGTTTGTGTTTAGAATATACTGGTGTACTTTGTCGGCAGGAACAGAATTGAAAAACAAATGTACCAACCTACCTACAACGCAGCTTAACATATTCTGAAGCCAAATTATGGAACTCCCTAGCCAATGAGGTCAAACATGCACCATCCTTGGATAGTTTTAAATCCAGGTTTATTGACAGTCGGCAACCAAGTAGAATGTAAATATGTATATAGATATTTTTGTCAACCATATCATTAGTGCTTTGAATACATATTGTAGTACCAAAGTGATATGCATGTATTATCCTGAGAGGGCCCCAGGGAAGAACAGTTTCCTTTTGTAACTGACTGTGTTACCCTCAGTAAATAAAGTTTTATTATTATTATCAACAAGTGTACTGATTGAGGCCTGAGACAGATAGCATGGATAGTAGAGCGCTAATTCTTTCAGCTATATAGTTGGAAACCATGAAGTCCTCTATCTCTCCTAATGTACTGTTTATAATGACTCCATAGAAAGATAAAAGTGTTGCTAAATTCTGGGTTCATAAGTTTGGGTTGATTATAAAGGTCTATGGTTAATATGGTGAGTTTGTTCGTATAAACTTGATGTTGATCAAAGAATGCGAGCAGAAAATGCGCACAAGTACCCAAATATACCTCGGTATAAAATGATCAATGGAAATACCCATTTACTCAGGTCTGTATTAGTCCGAGCTCTTGCTGATCCCTAGCCACATGACGACAGATAGTACATGTATATTATAGACTGTCTTTGGCCAACAATCTTTTATACATGATCTGTCATCGCATAGCCAGGGGTCTGAAGAAGCTCGGACTAGGTTGGTATACATGTAAATGCCATACCCTTGTATCAATCGGGAGCAGTCCGATATGGTTTCCTTTGTATACATGTAATCAGTTCAGTGATGAACTTCTGATATAACTGTGGCTACATAACTTCAGAGACTGATTATAATAATTGGACTCTTCAGCAAGCTGAGCATCATAAGAGACACATATGAACATGTGTAATATTATATTGTTTTGCAAGACAACTACTTAATTGTCAATGTGAATTCAACAGGTTATGTTGAATACCTCATATGGAGTACTATATCTAAGTTGGGGTACAGTACGTCATTTGAGGTTTTTAATGCTATACCCCAATTGAGGTATAGTGCCATATCAATTTTAGTTTCCACATATTTATGCATTAATTCACATATCTGTTCAAACCCTGGAGGGCATGGACCAGATGACCACATATCTGGCCTCACTATCTTGTTCGTTTTTCAGCAAATTAGTATCATTAAACAGACAGACTACACATTTTAATTTCATCGTCTAATTTTTTAACATTGAAAAATGTGTAGAATATACATGCTTAGAGATATTTCACATATAAATTCAGACTGTATATTGTGGCATTCTTCTATCTACTGGCCTCGTGCAAATTACAGGGATATAACTAGTAAGTAGCTCATTGAATGATTTTTTTTTTGGCAAAAGAATGACACACACTGCTAGCATGCACACACCTAGAAACAGTCTTCTGCCCATTATTTCTGACACTGCCATGCTAGCAGAATGTGTGATGACATCTGAATTCAATTTGTACACTAGTCACTACATCTACATCCTTGAAATTCACACATATTCACAACATAAAAACATGTCATTGCAGTCTTTATTTGAGTGATAGAGAGATTAAACAACAATAATACATATTTAAATTAAAGAGATTTATCATTCTGAAAATTTCAAAGTGATTGATTCAAAATGTGTAGTCTGTCTGTTTAATGATAATAATTTGCTGAAAAATGACCAAGATAGTGAGGCCAGATATGTGATCAACTGATTCATGCCCTCCAGAGTTTGCACAGATATGTGAATTAATGCATAAATATTTGAAAACTAAAATTGATATGGCACTATACCTCAATTGGGGTATAGCGCTATATACCTCAAATGAGGTATTGTACCCCAACTCAGGGAAGGTATTCAACCTATAACCTGTTCAATCAAACCAAGAAAGTTTTTTCAACAAAACCACTGGCGCCACTGGCACTTGGAATGTTCATAAAACAAGCTGTACTTTGCTAAATTGGGACCTCATGCTGAAACTACCCGACAATGTGATTGATAGAACAACTCTGAGACGTTGATTGTAGTTACGGTAGTACCGGTACCTGGTCTTTTGTTCAATCAGCTGTCACAGACATTTGTAAACAAAAGATGCCACCATTCCGGAAACTGACCTGCACTAAATACGAGCCCAGATTTGATTGGTTATTCGACGGTGTTCAGCCAATCAGATTCGCCCTATAATGTGATGTTGTTGTTGTTACGAAAATTGGCGGCAAGCATGGCAAGTGCGAAAAGAAAAGTGACAAATGGAGATGGCGGCGGATCTGCTGCTAAAAAGCCCTTCGGTCATTGGAGTCAGGGGCTCCTATCGTCCATGGATGATCCGGAGTTAAGAGTAGAATCCGATGATAAAGTTGTCATTATCAAAGACAAATATCCAAAGGTTATGCATCTCCATAATTTGTTGAATATCGCCCAAGAAGGGTCCAGTTTACGTTACCTATAACTTATACACTTATAGTCTGGGTGCATTAAAAAAAAAAACATGTTGGGAAGATCTACTTCTGTTCAGTTATGACAGGGCGGACATAATCAACACAGAAAAGCCTTGAAAATGTCAGATAAATTGAAATTCAAGATATTGAAAAGATTAGTCCAAGCTTCCTCAGACCCCTGGCTAATAATGATAGATTGTCTTTGAATGGGGTCAGAGAATTATTATCTCAAAAGACTACAAATGACGAAAACCACGAGGTGCACTGGTACCCTTGTTCAGGAGTAAATTATGTGAGAATCATCCAGCCATTTTACTGCGCTTACCTCACCCCAAATGGATTACTGAATAATTTTCCCGCGATCAGACACCTTTTCATTAGTTACGTCATTTAATACTGCCGCTTTTCTTTCACGTTTCGAAATCTTGCTCTGACTGACAAACTTCTGACCGAATAGGGTCTACAAATCTCGCCCAGCCCCAATATCATGACGTTTGGGGTCACATGACACAACATGCCCAAGTGATCTCTTGACCTTTCATCTCTATTCTGTCTGAGCATGCTTCACAGTGGAGAGACCACATGGGCATGTTCTGTCACATAATAATTTGACCCCAAATGTCATGATACTGGGGCCGGGTTAGATTTGTATTCTGTCGGAAGTAGGTCAGAGCAAGATTTTGGAAAAGTTAAAGAAAAAGTGGCCGTATTAGTTTAGAAAATGATATAACTTGTGAAAAGTGATTTGATCGTGTAAGGGAAATTATTCAATAATCCATCCAATTGTGTAAGATTAATGGAACAGCCGGATTTTTTACAGAATTTTTTACTGGGACAAGGGCACCAGCGCAGCCTCGTCGTTTTCATCATTTGTAGTCATTTGACATGTCTGAGGTGATAATTCCCTGACTTCAGCCAAAGAAATCTATAATATATTATCTCTCGTCCTGTTGCCAGGGGTCAGAGGAAACCTGGACTATGAAAAGAGTTTCTCTGTTGTGGATCTCTGTTGAGTGAATTTCAAATTTTAATGGTCACAGATAGTTTGGCAAAATATCAGGACCAAATCTTCTTTGGGTATGGACATTCCATTGACAAATGATCATCCCAATGACATATTCCCCCTGGACATATCCTCCCCTGACATATATCCCCTCCTGGACATTCCCCCATAACATATTCCCCATATGTAAACATATTACAGAGAAACTTCAAATTTATTGAGACTTTGACCCATTGATCTGGTATTCCAAGTATCACATTGATCAGTTCAGTGGTTCAGGAGATTAATACTTTATAAGATTTTCATATCAATCCCAGAAGACCACCAAGGTTTCTAAACAGTGAGCTCCAGGTCATTTTTGGGGATTTTTTTTAGGAAGCAAAATTGCTTAAAATTCATAACAATCAGTGTAGTTAGGTACTAACTTTTTATTTTTCCTTTTTTTCTCTCAGAATGATAATTGTTTTATTTGATACGTTTAGCAAATACATGTAGTCATTGTGCCCATTAATGCATCTGTGATGGAATCTGCAAACTTTTTGACAAATTTCTAACACATGTATTTATGTTTGGTAAATCTAGGGACGATTGGCTAACCAGAACTACAAATCTTTTTATATTATTTGCCTAATATGGAATTTTCTATTCTATTATTCCAGGCCAAGTTTCACTTTTTAATCCTACCAAAGGAGAAAATACCAAATCTGAAGAGTTTGACTAAAGATCACCTGGACCTGTTGAGGCATGTTCACAAGAAAGGAGAGGAAATAGCCAAGCAGTAAGTACATACTATAGCTAATAATCCAGTATCATGTTCTGTGGACATCTCACTCTGCACTATTGACTGTATAAATTTTAAGATTGTAAGAGATTCTTTTTATCGAGAAGCTACTTTAGAAGATCTTTTTAGTCGGGTGAAAGAATATTGTATCTTAGGTTATTCGAGAGAAATCGGTTTGTTGCATAAACTTTAATGTGTGTATGTTTTAATGTGTTGGATTACTAAGTTATTAACTTGAATACTTAGAATTTTGTTTGATCGTCGTTATATAGCTGAAATATTGCTGAATGCGACGTTAAACCTTAATTCTCTCTCTCTCTCTCTCTCTCTCTCTGCACTGGATGAAATGCTGTTTTATATTAAAACCACATTCACATTCTTTTGGCAAAACAAGATAGTACAGAAAGGAAAATACCATCTACAGTACAGGGTAGAAATGACTTAACATTGAATGTGACTAGAGAAAATGAGTGAATGTTTGTTTACTAAATTGCTCGCATTTTGATCACGGTTGAACAAAAAAATTCGTGACCACTACTATAACAGGTGTAGGCTGTTTACCAAACACCTTGGAGCACATCTCCTGCTCTTTGTTATATTAGAAAAAAAAACGAGAGGATTTTTCCTGACAGCATTTTTCCTCAATGTGACTTCACGTGCAGTCATGTAACAGTCGCACACTTGTTCTCCACTCGATGCATCAGCTTTTAGAGCATCATTATTTTGACCACGTTATTTCTGCTCTGTACTGTTGGTAATGCAATGCCAGACTCCGAGATCCCATAATAAGCCCATCAGGACAGGGATTGATGTTTGATTATATGACTATCTACAATTTGCATGAGTTGTTCTGCTGTTCGACAAAACCAGACTAAATAGAATCAGC
>JAVTVY010004784.1:0-41630 GCA_036873755.1 Hanleya hanleyi
CCGTTGAAATTAGAACCTTGATTTTTGGCCTAAAGGTGCATTTGGGGACTGTTACCAGCAAGTTCTGAGCTGACCTACTTTCGATGAAACTTTTTGGTGATTTTGATGAAAATCACTGGTGATTCTGACTTCTCTTAACATAGGCAGGATTTCACCTGGGGTCGGGGAGGGGGGGGATTTGCAAGAGTTCAGTACGCGTCGGAGTCCTAATGCCTACCCTACTTCGTAGGTCCTGTGATGTTAGTCACACTGCCATGTTCATAATAGTGGCGTTTTATATTTACTAATATACATGTACTAAGTGGCAGATTATAACATGGATATTATATTTTACATCGTATACGAAGAAAAATGAACACTACATGCACTTAAACTGATATGAAGTTAAACATATTGGTCGATACACCATAAAACACTAGGGAGATTCATAGCCTTCATCTGAGAGATATGTGTGTTCTCGAACCCCGCGTTTGGCCGGGCAATCGCTTTCTCGCCGGCTAACGGGGATTTCCAGCCCTAGTTCGTAGTTACATGTTTTCCGGGAACCGGTATCAATACGAAAGAAAAAAGTGGACTCATTACTAAATGTAGGTTACTGAATAGCGGAATTCCCCGTCTTCTACTTTAACTTTCTATTGAAGTCGCTCTGATCTTTAATAGTTGAATACCCTGTTTAACAGTTCCATCTCTCATCGTGTAAATCTGTGGTTCTCTAGAAAAGTTTTACGATTTATAATCAGGGTTATAGTTGAATTGCTGGACGATCCTATCAGTATTTACAGTTATATATGGAGCCGGAGTAAACATCCTTTCGTCAAGGTTTGCTATATGATTATACTTTTATGGCATTTATAGTGTTATACCTTCATTTAGTTTCATGCTTTCAGATGTCATTTGTCTTGTTGTCAGTACGTCGGCATCTTTTCTCATCGCCCTTATAGGCCTATGTTGCTTTTAATTGAGATATATTTGTTATATGTTTTGTTGTTTTTTCTATCTTCGGAACGACAAATATTTGAGAGCTGACACTCCTCGACTATTAGTGTATCATATTGGGGTCATTTTGAACCTGTTTGCATAACCCCCAAGCAGAGGATCATGGATAAATTCACAATGTGGTGTACCACGCAAGTTACGTTTTCGTCGTTTTTCTTCAAAATTACTGCTTTTCTACTAGGAAAAGTGGGCAAAAGCTAATTTTTCACATCGGATTATTATTTACTAGTTTATCAGGCAATTTTTGAGAAGAAAACACAAAAATACAAAAATTAAATAAAATCTGACAGAAAAATCGTTCAAAAAATGCCCTTTTGAAAATGACGTAATTTACAACCCATTTTTACCGATTTTGGAACTCATTTGACCCCAAAATGACCCTAAATACCCATCAGGGTGGTTTCCCCTCCTACCTTGATCCCTACCGCACAAGGAACATATTTAGCATGAGTACCCATTTGTAACAAAAAAAATGCCATCGAAACTTTTAGAAGTGCTTTTCATGTCCTTGGCCGGCCGTCCACTATCTCTGGAACGACACAAGTTTGACAGCTGAAAATTCACGACTGCATAGCTTATCATATAGCTGGTCCATTATCAGCTTATTTGCATTACCTTTCGAGCGGAACATCATATGTCGTAACAAAAAACTCAGTCTGATTAAAACTCGGACTTAATAACCGCTCCTCTGTCGGACATGTCACTAATTAAGATCTGGGATAGTCTGTATCTTAAATCTGTCGCGCATGTCAGACTGGTGACCAATCACAGTCCAACTTCAACGGGCGAATAGGTGCCTATCCGATTATTTCTGTTGTGAACGAGGCACAGAGAAATCCAACCCAGGCGGCTGACGAAGTTCTTGCTCTCCATGAGCAATCACCGAAGATTATTATTTGCTTGGATAGGCACCTATTTGCCCGTTGAAGTTGGACTGTGATTGGTCACCAGTCTGACATGCGCGACGGATTTAAGATACAGACTGTCCCAGATCTTAATTAGCGACATGTCCGATAGAGGAGCGGTTATCAATTCTGAGTTTTAATCAGATTGCACAAAACTTGGCATTTTGTCATTCTTCTTAGAAATTGCCACCTTTTGCGAGTGGTGTCCAAAATTATTTTACTTCACACAAGATAATTATTTCCAGATTTTTGAGGAGAAAATTACACAAATAGAAATTTTGAAAAATCTGACTTAAAAATCGAACAGGAAGGGATTTTTCAGAATATGACGTCACTGTGACGTCATCAAGACGACCATCTTGAATTGTTTTACACTCTCCGTTAGAGCTTGAACCCAAGATGTATTGTGGAACGTTTCAGCCCCCTAGACTAAACTGTTCTGTGAAAATTGAAGTGATTAACATGTTATACTGTACGTGTCAGAGTCTCTTCCAGATTCGATTAGAGCCTTGAATGAAAAAAATGGCCAGTTTCGTCGCCAGTGGTCAAAATTGACCGCTGTGTGAAAAAACAAAACAAAAAAACCCCGCAAATTTGAGCTGGGCTTCCACCCCTAAGTAATTGTGCCACTGTGCCTACATCTGGTATGGATGCCCGCTTCTAACAAAAAGTGCCATCGGGAATTTTTAAAGCAAATTATAGCGGTTTGGCCGACCGATTTAGAGAATCAGGAAGAGGACGATATGCTCATATCGAGATCCAGAACGCTTAGGAGGCTCAGGGTTAACAATCACTACAATTGTTAACATTGTTAAAAGGTAAAATTCCAACAGTGCATGGAATAAATCTTCAGGAAAATGCATTTCGTGGAAATGCTGTTATTCGTAGTTACATTTTTTCCCGGGAACCCGTGTCAAAACGAAATAAAACAGTGGACTCATTACTAAATGTAGGTTATACTGAATAGCGGAATTCCCCGTCTTTTACTTTCACTTTCTGTCTGTTTATTCAGGTCGGTCTGAGCTTTAATAGTTAAACAGTTTAACAGATTCATCTCTCATCGTGCAAAACTGTGGTTCTCTAGAAAAGATTTACTATTTATAATCAGGGTTATAGTTGAATTGCTGGACGATCCTATCAGTATTTACATATATATGGCGCCAGTGTAAACATCCTTTCATCAAGGTTTGCTATTTGATTGTACTTTTATGGCAGCTTTAGTGTCATACCTTCATTTATATTTTCATGCTTTCAGATGTTATCTGACTTCTTGACAGTACATCGGCATCTTTTCCCGTATCGTTGCATGATTAGTTTAATATTTTTAATACTCCTCGGCCGAATTTAGCCATGGGGTATTGTCGTCATCATGTACGTCTGTATCTCAAGAATCACTATGCCTAGGAATACCAAACTTACATCACGCATACATATGGTTACAGAGCAGGAGCTTATTGGAAATCAGATAGATTGACCCATATTTTCTCAGGTCACCAGGTCAAACTCTGTCAATTTATCATGAATTGATTGTTACCACCATATCCCAAGAATGACTATTCCTAAGAGCACAAACATTGTATCACAAATGTATATAGTCTTGAACCAGTAGCCTGTCGAAAGTCGGTGAGATTGATGTATTCCTGCTGGGTCACTGGCACAAATCTGTCCGATCATTTCCGGCTGCTTGCCTTAACTTATACTGGACACACGTCATGGACTATACAGCCAAAATCCTTGAGGTCTGATTGTGTCAATTTGCCAAGCAGCAGCAAACTTGCCTATAACGCATACATGTGGTCATAGAGAAGAAAACTTTCGCAAATTTAGACGATTTAGCATGCGACATTTCGTTAGATATTTCACTGAACAAGATGTGATTAAAATATAGATTTTCACAGACCATTGGGCTACCAAGATGTAATATTTTATAGTGGTTTTCCGGATGTGAAATTCAGTCAAAATTGACCAAGTCGGTCAAAGCATGAGAAAAGACAAATGCATATATGCATATTACATGTTATAATTCAGACCTATGTAACGAACATGTTTTACAGCTCAGATAAGTATGATTATATATTCGTTACAGATTAGGTTAATGATAATTGCAGGGCTCCCACTGACCCATAGCCAAAATATAGGGCAAAATATAGGGACATAATGGCCAAAATATAGAGCAAATATAGGGATATAATGACCAAAATATATGGCAAAATCTATAAAACAGGGCATTTCATTCACCAACAGGAATAATTACTTGTTAATTACAATCTCATAGGATCAGTGTTTTTATCCAAAAACAACCTGTACTCATCACTGGGACAAGGTAGTGAAGAAGAAACAGTACAATTTAGTTTGGACACTTCCTACTCGATCGCATTGTTATTTTGGAGGATTTCAATAAGCCAACTATTCGTGTATATGTATCACAAAATACAAGGTCAGAGCTGCGTGAAAAAGCATGAAAACTCCTGAAAATATAGGAATAATAGGGCAAAATCGGTCAAATTTAAGAAAAGGTAGGGAAGAATAGAGGAGAGCAGAAAATATAGGGAAAAATAGGAATAGGGCCAGTGGGAGCCCTGTAATTGATTCCTTGTTTCCTTTCAGACAGTTTTGAAAAGTGATAAGCCGCGGTCTTACTTTTCATTATTCATTACTCATTATTTGAAATAAATTCGGGCCGACATCATACGACCGTCATGTTTGGGAATGTTTAAACAGATGAGTTACTTCCCCTGATGGGACTTTCCAGGTGAGCATATTGATTTCGTTGATCTTGTCAGTTCCATCGTCAGCTTTGACGTGTCTTTGAGATTCCTGCGCAAACTGAGATTGGCTTATTTCAAAATGTTTAAAGCGAGAAATTGCGCTTGGAAAGTGCATTTTTATTAAAAACAGCAAATAATGAAAATAAATGAAAATAATGAAAAAAAACAACGGGCGGTAGGTAAACTGATATACGGGCGGCCGAAATAAAGAATCAAGTGTGGAAGGCCGTATACAAATAAATTAAAATTTTAGCCTCGCTCAGCATGATCTTATACATGTACATATCTGTTAGGATGGTTGATGGGAAATTTGCTGAAGCATTTACAATATATCTCTGTAAAATCTTCCATATATTACATGTATCTCAAAACAAGCAAAACAATTTTTATTCATTTATAACAGTTCTTTTTGAAGCTAACTGCAGATGTGAAAAAAGTTGCTGAAATGTCGCCTGTCGAATTATCGTACCCTCCACTTTGTGCCGAAATGTCGCGTGCCGATATGTCGCTTACCGAAATGTCGCGGATATAGAGTATAGCCATAACGACGATCGAGCAACCATTGGTGACATATCAATAGCCCAGTTAAATAGTCTTTCTCATTTTAATTCAAATTCGTTTCAATTCAATTCACCCCATGATCCCATATGGGTAAGTCTCATGATCTGCCGGACTAAACATATATACGGAGATGGAAGGTTGATGTATACCTATATATCTAACCATCAGTATCGAGCTATCTATTCATAGGTTTTATGTCCAGTGGCGTTTTATATTTACTAGTATACATGTACTAAGTGGCAGATTATAAAATGGACATTATATTTTACATCGAATACAAAGGAAAATGAACACTATATGCACTTAAACCGATATAAAGCTAAACATATTGGCCGATACACCGTATCACATCAGGGAGATTCATAGCCTACATTTGAAAGATGCGTACCCCTGAAACCCCCTTTTAGCCGGCCAATCGCTTCCTCGGCGGCTGATGGGGATTTCCTGCCCTTATGCTGTGGAATTTCCTGGTTTAATTTCTGGGAAGTATCGATATACTAGGAGGTATCGGATAATGGCCGGTTTCTCTTTTACGGTCCTGATCGCTTCAATGCGTACATATCAGAAGTTCATTACCGACTTCTGTCACACACGCAAGCTGGTGTACATATTTTATTAGACGGATAGATGGGCGTCAAATCCTTCGTGGGAACTGTCTCAGTCCATTCCTAGGAGATATTGTATTTAAAGTTCGAAGTGAAATGTTTCACAAACACAGATGTAACTGTGGATTTGATTTCAAACCTGAAAGGTTAATGGTGGAAAATTAGAGAATTTAGAACTGTTTTAGTTCCAATAACCTTCATGCATGGATGCTCTCATGTTTTCATGAGAAACTTATCCGCCGTCGTCGCGACTTTAAACGTGAATATCTCTGAAACCGTTAAATATTTTTGGGTCAGACTTTGTGTGCTATTTCCTTAGGCCTGGGAAATTGGTCTGGTTGTTTTTCGATAGCCACTGTTCACCACTAGGTGGCGCTGTAGTCAGAGCAAACGTAAACCTTTCTCTGACAATTTCGTCTGAACGGCTTGTTCGTTTTCTATGAAATTTCATAACAATGGTCTTGAAGGATAGGCAATGTGCTGAACACGTTTTGGTGTAGCTGGCATAACTATAAAGCCACGTTTTTTTGCGTCTCAAAAAATTTACCAATTCTCTTGAAGAAATATTTAAAAATTGTTCTGTTCTAGGTTGCCAAGCATAAATATAGGATTGCCGACATGATAATTCCCTTTCAGCGCAAATCAAATTGCCATTTAAATTGACCTATATGTTTTTATTAGTTTTCATATATACATATAGTTACATGGACATACAAAACCCGCGTTACAGGACATAACATGTGACATACATACAGATAGCCGACATAACACTAGACATTCTCATATTCCTGATTTCGAAACATTAACTATAAAGAGACTATTTACGGGGGGGGCTCACCATAAATACACAGAAATATGTGGATCAACATATATACATTACACCATCTGCATATCACAAACATATAACGAAAAACAGTACAGATCTGGAACATATTGCAACTGAATAATATGCACACGAATACATTATTCTTGGTCTTCTGTAGGGTCAAAGAAGTCTCGAAATAAAACCCATTTGTTTACAAATTTATCACCTAATGTTTCTATATTATTTGTATATTTTTCTGATGAATAATTGTTGCGCAATATATATAGAAGAGATCAATTATCTTACTTAAAGTCAAAACCTCCATAACCATTATCATGATCAAAGTTGTTTCCATTGAACTCTCATGTGCCATCTCCCTTGGGCTTTAGATTTCACCTGCTTGTATTTCGTGGTATTTGGTCATCACTAGGTGGCGCTATAGACATGTATGCAGGTGAACGTGTGTAACATGATATCTTCTAAACAACTCGTTTGATTTCCAGGAAATTTTGGTATAATGATTTTGCAATATAGGCAAAGGACTGACAAGATTTTGGTGGTGTTGGCGAAATCCTGGAAGCGTGTTTTTTCATCTCAAAATTTACTTCGTTGAATCAAGGAAAAGTAATTCTAATTTGCCTAACACGAATGCAACATTCCCAGTGTTATAATTCGCATCCCTTGTAAGCCAAATAGCCATTTTTTTTTAAATACGTGAAATTCTCATGACTTCAATCCAATGTCTACATTTCCCGGGCCAGATCTTGGGATTTTGCTTTATCATGTAATTTCGTGATATTTGTTCATCATTGGGTAGCTCTGTAGACAGCAAACTCATATAGCACGATTTATTGGCTCCCCAAGTTTATTATTGTGATCTTGTTAGACAAAGGATTGAAAGGTGTTTCCTCTTTTTTTATTGACATTGTAGTTTTAGGCCTACCTCCCATGCGGATTTCGCAGCTCATCAACATAATGCTTTATTATATTTCATTATACATTCTTTTTTACGATTCATAATTTTTATTAACATTATGGTTTAAAAATGGGTTGAAAGGACAGTAGTGCTGCTAGCTCTGGCATATATGTGGCAATGGGGGTATTGACAGCTAAATATATCTAAATCTAGGTTACATCAGACTCTGCTTACACACATAACTAAAATGCAATCAGAGAAAATATGCTGCCATCAGTGTGGTGTGATACTGTATGAAGAATTGCAAGGATTCAAGATTACTTGAATTCATGACATTTTGGTCAAATAGACATAATGTAACACTGATATTCTCCTTTACATTGCAGGCCTACATATTGTATGCCTGTATGTTGACCATTCAGGTAATACAATCTGCTTGAAGTGGTTGACTTATTGCATGATGCACTTTACATAAGGGGACTAGTAGACTGCTTGTGTCAACAAAGTAAACAGTTCCTTTCCAGAATCAATGCTACTTCTCTCTCCAATACTGAAATAATAATTTGATCCTGTTCAGTGGTATGGCTATCTCAATTACATTTCTTGAGTCCCCATTGGCTGTGAAGCCCTGAGCTTCCAGATGTCTGCAGATGCATTCTGACCAATTTTCAATGTGTAAAATCACAAATTATCACTCGGTTAATGCTTTTTTTGTTTTATGTGGAGGTCCACACAATTTATTTGAAACTCGAGATGTGAAATGGCACATACCGTTGTATTTTGACAGCATAGTTACAACTGTTGATAACTATATTTTAGACTGAAGAAGTAGAAAGATTTTTAAAGTGGGACTTCTACATTCCTACTATATGGCACGTCCCCCTTGGGATTTTTTTTATCTAATTTAAGTAAAATGATGCGTTCTGACAGAATATTTAGACTTTGAAGATAATATGTAATGATGCCTCAAATGGAACTGTATTGCCCATGTCATCTGTCTGTCCGTCCGTCTGTCTGTCTATTTGTCTGGCTGTCCATCTTTCTTGTCATGCCAAATATGCAGCTGGTGATGAATCAGAAGTATAATGAAAATGACTGCCCTTCACCTGTTTTATCAAGATTAAATTTAGCATTAGCAATAATTTTTAAAGGAGTGTGCAATAATACACGTGCAATTGGTGACTGATTAGAAGCCTAACCCAGTTGACTGAAACTATTTTATTTTCAAGGTTATATACTTTATATTATGATATAACATGAAATATAGCTTGGCTTTCTAAATAGTACCACATATGCAACTGATGATGGGCCTGAAGTCTATGAACATGACTGACGTTATACTCGGTCATGTGGCCCTGGGAGATACATGGATTGTATACACTGGAAAATTCAGAGAACTATCATCTGTGAGGTGATCCGCTCTAGCAGAGAAAGCACAGACTCGCTCGAGTACGCAATAGATGCCTATGTACACTCGTATACACTAGTTCATAAGGGTAAATACTGATATGTGGATGCTACAAAGGGTGTTCTGGGTAGGAAATGATGTCTCTGTCCTGGTCGAAAGAGCTTCAATAGGTCTTGTTACAATTCACTGAATTACAAAAAAGATAGGAGATCTCACCCAATACCCTCTCTTGTTTGTTTTTTTGCAAGGGCCGTCTCGCCCTTGGACCAAATGTGCACCTCTACACAAGCGAGAAAGCATGCATTGTCACCTTGCCATTGTCATGTATGACCCAGGAATGTCTCCTGCCGCTTACGAAACTGATACTGCTCGAAAAATTTACCCGCACCTAGAACCTGTTGACCTGGGATGAGGCATTTCCGACCAACATGGAAAAAACAGATAGAGACAGAAATTATATTTTAACCTCTCTTCTTCCAACTGACCCAGCTGATGAGCAATATGGCGTTGACACCTTGCAACACCCGCCTTAACAGCGTCAACGCATGTATTAACGCCCGTCTATAGAAGTAGCCTTAACCGATAGACGAGCACAATTGATGTCGTCCCGTCAAGATGGCCCGTCAAAATGTGAGGACGCACGTTAACCAGAATGTGGAAGCCAGAAGATCGCATACTGATGCCAAGGAGGCACAATCCGTGGAGCCCACTGAGGCAGATACTGATACAGAAATTGCTGAGAATCTATCCACTAAATATCTATACTACTGCGATCAAGAAAGGTGGACAGGAATGCTTACAAAAGGCTTCCATCCTTCCATCCCTGCTGACGCTTGAAATGAAGGCCGATATTACGCATAGGTCCATCATGAAGAACAGTAGTCACTTGAAAGAGGTTATCTCCCACAGAGGCTCTTGAATATGCGATCAAACTGCGAAGTCAGCTGTTATAGAATATATGACTGCGAACATAACGAACGAACGAGGAACAAGAGCAACCGTGGCTGAAGATTGACGTGTTACCATGCTGGACAAGAGCAGCAGACAATGCGTCGGATACATGGACAATTGCATATTGTTACGTCGTAAACGATACTAGGAAAAACGTAACAGAAAACTTTGTGAAGTCAAGGATTAACAATCAAATATTTTTTTACAATACTAAAATCATATACAAATTAAGTAAGGTTGATACAACAAACAAATGATAAATATAGTCTTACTGTTCAACGCTATACCGGCGTATACTCCACAGTCCGTGTTGACGTGCACAAAACGTTAACACTCCGTGGTTATGCGCACAAATCGTTGTTCTGTATTTTGGTAGTAACACTGCTCAGTTGTTTACAGTTCCAGCAAATGTCCAATTTCCAACAGTTCAATCGTAAACCAAATCGCAGCGGTCAAAACACAGGAGTAATCCAACAGTCAATAATCTCAGGCAAAGGTAATATCCAGATAATAACACGATGTAATGCACCCACATAGAAGCCAGTTTGAATCTCCTCACGATCACTAAATGTCAGGCTATTTATACTCTGTCGGGCATTTCGAGATTATTCTACCAAATCAAGAAGCTTCCACCGGTACAGCATTGACGTATGATCTAGATACAATTACCGTAAGCTTCGAGAGAAATCGGCAATTAGGACCTCGAGAAAATTCTATGACTATAACCACACAACAGAACGTAAACAAGTTTACGTCAGCTCTATTATTCTAAAACTACCTACAGTGTCT
Source organism: Hanleya hanleyi (assembly GCA_036873755.1). Lineage (NCBI taxonomy): Eukaryota > Metazoa > Mollusca > Polyplacophora > Lepidopleurida > Hanleyidae > Hanleya > Hanleya hanleyi. The sequence continues at coordinate 10,705 of JAVTVY010004784.1, forward strand.
AATTTTATACTGCAATACAATGCCAATATAATTGTAAACACACCCCAAGCCGCTCCCAGGCTGGGGTGTGCTGTGATGGAGAGGATGGGTGGTACTGTGTCACACCGTTGCCCATCATACCTACCGCGACATGTAAAAAAATTTAACAAATGTACCACTATATACGGATCATTTTGACCATGATAACCAGCGTTTGCCAGGGTGGCCGAGTGGTCTAATGCACCAGTTTAAGGCGTATGTTGGAATCGCACTCCTTATACACACTATTTCGTTATGTCACATATTGTACAACCATTGTACATTTGTACGACTATATATGAATCATTCTGACCATGATAGCCAGATTTGTCAGGATGGCCGAGTGGTTTGAGTCGCTTGTCTCAAGATCCATGAATTCTTCGCCATGTACCCTACAGGGGAGGTGACTCTACCCATCATGCTCTATCCACAACACTCTAGCGTATGCATCAGGCCAGGAATGTCGTTGGGTGAAGACACGATGTCTTTCAGCCTTGTCGTTCTCGTCAGAGTGATCCGCTTACTTTTGCGCATGCGCAGTCTACCCATCACACCCGACCGCGACAAGTCCAGACCCAGTGGTTCCCACCTCGAAGTTCTGAACGTGCATGCGCACTATCACCATCCAAGTCGCACTGTACAGCGTGACCCGGTTATCCCCTACATACCTGCCCCTACGGACCAGTATATAGGGGTCTAGGGGTAGGCACATCCCCAGGGTGTACCCGAAATTGCGCTTTCTCGACTTCACCCCGAGTGCGCATGCACACTATAACGTCACCGTCCCAGTCGTACACTTCGCCTATAGTGACGATTCTGGGAGTATTTGCAGAATTATTATGCGTGATCTTTGATAAATATACTTCCCATGACAGTTATATTCACGATCTGTTTTGAAGAATACATTAGGTGATGGGTAGCTCATATTTGAATAACGCTTCATGAATATACAACTCCGTTGTAATACTGTTCAAGATGTTTCAACAATTATACCTGAAGTTGCATGTAATTTATGAACCGTGAATTTGTTTTAGTACTAACAAATCAGTTTTATATTCTCCCCTCGCTTTGTTGATTTACATTTTTGGGTTACGTCAGCTGTCTACTGAGTTGTATGAGCGGTATTCTTAAATGTCAAACTTCCTCTGGCAGCGGCCTTCATGAGTAGCGGCTTTCCAAAAATCTCCTCTCGGCTTGCAGTGGTTTTGCGATTAAGCGGTTTTGTTAAAAACATTACTTCCACTTGACAGCAGCCTTCAAAGTCAGCGGTGTTTTTAAATGTCTAAGATGTCTTAAATCTACATCGGCAGCGATTAAATCAGCAGCGGTTTTGTTATTTAGTGGTCCTCTTAAATATGTACCTCCTCTTTGTAGCGGACTTCGTACTCGACTGCTTTCAAAAATCTACCCTTAGGTTTTATTATTCAGGTGTATTTTACCTTCATTTGCCAGCGCCATTCTTATTCAGCTTTGTTCTAAAATCTTCAGATTCAGTCTGTGCCGGCCTTGTGAATGGAGTACAGCCTGCATAATTAAAGATATTCTTACCATTCATTGAGTGGACGATCTTATTGAATTTTGTTTTCCATAAATGAGTTTTCCATAAAATAAAGCATTTTAGACTTGACTAATTACTAGGATTTATATCCCATTTGCCCCTAGCTGGAGTGCTCCACAAATTCATCCTAATTAATTGATTTTACAGATGTAAAATTGCTGAGAGATATTATCATCAATCGTTTGGGTGTTATATCGATTTTTATTTATTATATAAGTACACTGGTACACTAGTAGGCAAATGTATGTATGAGTGACGACTGCCCAGCATCATAGATCGATCACTGAACTTCTTCCATAAGAGGAGTATTTCTTTGGTTCGCGAACGTACACGCGATGAGAGCAATGCATTCATATGCCATTAATGGAAATGACGGTCAAGTTTAAAAAATATCGGATCCTGTATGTACAGGCTTCCACTCTGTTGCAGAAATTTATTGGATTTGGATCAGTGTGCCTTTCTCTTCATTTTTAATCTTAATATTTCTTAATAGTTTCTTTGGTTTTGCCGTCACATGACATGAACTGACTTACCATTCAACTATTCATTTTATATCTGAGATCTTCAGTATTGGTTCCGATCCATTCCTACTTGTTTGTCCAAGAAAATAAGATAATAACCACACGTACCTAATCTTTTATTGACCCTCTCAATCGGAATGCTCCTACATGTGTTGGGCCCTATTTTCTTACGTGTATTGCAGTACTAATTTGTGTTTAAAAAAATGTCAAGGAAAATTTGTGTTGAAAACTGAGATGTCATTCTCCACTTTACTTACTGAGATTTAGTAATATTCTATACTTTTAGGCTGCTTCTATTCAATAGAGAAGTCGGGTCTCCCCCAGGACTGAACTTGAGCTGAAATGAATGCTTTCGAGCCGGAGGTATGTTCAAGAAATAATATTCACGTACAGGGGTACGTGTAAATCAGTAGTTTATGGGCTGTTCGTGTTGCACTTTATAACAGCTGGGCTACACGGAATACAAAAAATGTCATGATTTAAGAGCATTCACAGTAACATTATTTATATTACACTAATTGAACGCGCTATTTAATTGTTAATTGCTTTCCAAATGTTGGTAAATACACCTCTCACGAATATTTAAATGTTACGACAAGAGTTGGCAAAGTGCCAGGTAAACCTTGAAAATGCATCAAATGTGACCAAATCACGATATACTTCTCAGATACTTACCACTCAAATATAAGCTGCTGAATTGTTTGGGAAATGTATGGTAAATAATTGTAGCAACCATTTAACAAACATTTCCCATTCATTTGAGCAACCTTCGCAAGCCTTTCCCATCAAATCATTTTTATGATTAATATAAACTTGTTGAATAGGGATATGTCTAGAGGATATGTACCCAAACCATGAAACCATTTTTGGGCTGTGCATTCGCGATATTGTAGAGGCTGCTGATGTTGAATAAACGACTGTCTGTAAGATCTAATCGGTTGAGAAAGCGAAGCGGCCAACATTGTTTTAGTGATGCCAGCAAAATCAGCTCTAGTTATAGTTTGAGATTTGTACAGTATAAACATTTTGACACTAACACTAACGCAAACTGATACAGATTCTCCGATCTTTTCAGCTCCCGTCGGAAATACAGTCTACAACAAGTCGGAATGACAGCAGCACCGAGTCCAGATCACGGGCTCACAGTGTGAACAGTGCAATGACTTATTGCGATAGTGAGATAGAGAGCCAAAGAAGGTTGAAAGATCCAGAACGTATGGAATTACATTCTTGCTACAAATCCTCATCCAAACAATCTCTCCCCAAGTATTATTTCCCCTTTTTTCATAGAAAGGCTAGGCGGGTTGCCTCGCTTGTACCGGTATATTCATACTGTAGACCGGTATCGGCCGACATCTTCGGTTAAAATTTCTGCTCGAATCTAGACACATTCTCCGTATTGCGGAATTTATCGACCGACGTCCATCCCGAAGAAACAGACTCGGAAATTGAACGATCATGGCCCGAATAAAACGCAAGCTCAACTGTGATAACCAACTGTGATTTTCGAACGGAAAAGCGGGACGTGGCCGCTAATGTTACCGAATAGAGTTTTTAAGTGGTTTGTGACCTGCTGCCCCATGCCTGTCTATTGTATGAATATACAAGAGGGAAACCAGTATATGATATCACTTGATGCACTATCCGATGAAATGCATGAGTAATCTTTACTGGGTGGTGAAATATGTGTTACAATATCTTACTATCTTTCTTGAACTGGGAATTATATTTCGGGTTTATGGCTTGTAACTGAAATAATGCATACAACAATGCGTTGTGCCTTCTATGCTTAGATTAGTGGTTCCAACCATCTTCCTTCTGGTATGTTTTAAAGTATTGTTTTAAAGCACAGATGGTGTTGGAAGATAAAGCTGGTTATTTGATTCAAGTTATTCTATTTCTTGAAATGAAAGCGAAAATGTATTCTGCACAATGAATACATGCTCAAATTTGAACCTGAAATGGTATCTTTTTATCATACCATGTACTTAGTCTCATAAACTATAATTCTTCCAAACGTATGGCTAAGCCTGGGGTAGTAACATTCTGAGTACTGGATGCAGCTGCATGTCATAAATCACAATACACAATATTTGAACTGGAGATATCGGACGAACACGCACCTATTCAGTGGAATCAGTAATTTCCTATTAATTTGATCTAAAACTTTACAATCAGATTCCTGACCACTTGGGACGTAGCCTTACCCTTTTCTCTAATCTGAAATGTTTTCTGCCATCTAGATTATGCATAATGCTTCTTGTTATCTCACACTGTTCCCCTCTCGGAAATAGGCGGGGCTTTACTTTTACAGATAAACTTTCATCCACAGAAACCGGTGTTAAAAGAGTGTTTGACTCCAGTGAAGAGGGAATACGCCTTTTCTATCGTGAAGATCCCCAAGGTATCCTTCATATTTTTACAGCCCTTTTTTCACGATAGACTGCCCCTTTGTCGACTTTCCGCATGAATTATAAGGTGTGTGGGGGTGTGGGCAATCTGTTGATCTACTCATTTACCAGAACCAAGCTGTTGTAGCTCACCCGAACTTTAAAAATACCTTTTCAGTGTAATTGTTTTCCAAACTAGCCATTGTAATAGGTACAAACACTGACTTCGTTTTCATCTTTTTACTCTTTCTTGTCGTTCGCTTAAACTTGAGTTGACCAACAATTATGTGTTTGGCTCACAAGAATGATAATTCTATCTCCAACACAGAAAAAAACATGGCCACCCCATTTGGACTACAGTTCCAACCAGAAGAGGAACCTCTCGCTACCCATACCGGATCAGGAGGGACGGGGTTTCAATTTCTGGAAGGAGGACAAAATCAGTCTCAAATGGCTGCGGCACTAGGAATCGATCTTCGAAACAATTGTGAGTTGGATTTCGAAAATGGTCATTCTCGGAGGGTCGCTTTCGAAAATATGTCAGGGATTGATAATAACACGTGTTACCCAACTTACGGGTGTGGAAGACCACAAATGGAAGGCGTTATAAGGAGCCACGTTGGACATCACAGTAATCCCTCAGCTTCTCGTCCTCATTCAACAACGGAATTTCCAACCTTTCGAACCGAGAATCTGTCAGGAAATGTAATGCCTGGTGATCTCGATGATGATCAACACCAGTGTACGGCACCTGGAGGTGAAACTGTAGCGAGGTGGATTGAGTCCTCATCGTTTCCATCAGAGTTGCCCAATATGGGGCATGGCCACGCATCAGTACATGTTTCAAATGGAGGAGTAAGAGACATCGACTTGCCGCCCGAACTAGATCTACCACAGTTTATACCAGAGCCCTGTCGCTCCACAATAACGCATATGACTCCAATATTAGACAGTGATATTTCAAGTAATCTAATAGATGTAGGTATAATGGTTCCTGAATCACATGCGATCATCCGGCAAGTTGAGAACTCACATCCCTCCAACCATCCTATGGACGAGTATATGGATCCCCTTACTACACAGAGATTACAACCAGCTCATATGCAGCAGCATCAGCGAAGCAGATCTCAACATCATCGACCACCCAGCCGTGATGATTCATCTGCCTCGGGTATTTCAAGGCAACAATTACAGAGACCCATGAGCCCACCGGAATATTATGCTCCGGTTGTTTCATCTTGCAATCAAACAGCAAATAATGAGGACGGACCGATTCCCGCTGGTCGAATGGATAATGAAGGGACTGAAAGCCCAGAAATGCCCTATGGACATAAAGCTCACAACTCATCAAGAAACTACCAACAAGAATGGACCAACGCTGGCAGAATGGATCCGGACGGTATGCACGCGCAGTCCCCGTATCAGCCTACTGGTAAAGGAATGCCTGATGAGCTTAAAACTGACAGGCCACTGGAAAACTACCAACAGGAACAAAATCTTGCTGGCAAAATGTATTCCGAAGGAAGGTACGCTCAGCCCCTCTATCAGTCAACTGTTCGTCAAAATATGTCTGATGAGCGTCAACAGACCATTCCTCGACCGAGACCCATAGGCCATCAGAGATATGATCCCAGAAGCTCTTCACCTGACAGCCAACCTCCGAATTACGTTTGGGACGATAAGCTTACTGACAATACGTATCATGATGACATGTACGCTAAGGCTCGGTCCCGGGAAATGAGTCGTTCACGAATATTCGGAGAGCGACAAAACACCACGTGTCGAAAGAGAACCATGGGATACCAGGACTATAACTCTTCGAGTGCTTTTACCGAGATCGTAGCTAGCAGATGGATCTTGAAGGAGCATCTAATCAAGACTCCTACCAACCAACCGGTCGTCAAAGAATGGTCGATGAGCATCCAGAGACAGTTTCTCGAAAGAGAGGTATGGGTAATCTGGAAAATTATACCGTATGCGTTTCACCTCGCGGTCAACCAACCAGCTACCGGGAACGTGCCCGAGATGAACAAATGAATTCCGAAGTAATATACAGTCGGTCTCAATATCAGGCAATGGATCGTCCAAGAATATCTGAAGAGCAGACCCGTGATGAAACTGGGGAAGATAACAATGCACAAGAAGAACTGGGTATGTTACTTCACCGCCCACCTCCAAGACCAGTTCCCCCGACCTATCGCCCATTCCGAAATCCAAGGTGCGAGAATCCCACAACTAATCCAAATGGACGTCAGGCAATTTCACTTTGCCTATGCATGGTCATATGCATGGTCATGGCATGTGGCCTTGGTTTCACTTTGTGCAAAGGTGAGGGTTTGTTAATACAAGTCACAGTTGCAATTCCCATATATAAAGACAGGGTATTATTGTAAAGTAGAAGTCAATTCGTTGGATAAGACTTCATGGAGCGAGTCTCAGGCTTCTCTTTCTAACTATTCACCGTAACATGATGTTTTCGCAGAAGCCGCAGTTCTAACTCAATAGCCAAATACGAGCGTAGCGTGCAAGATCTATGGCGTTTCGTATTCTTTGTTTAATTCCGCTCAACCCGGGGCTAGGGTCCGTAGGAACTCATGTACTTCAAGATCCTCATAGTGTTCATATGAACAGCCACAATCAAAGAGTGACTAAGATACATCATAATCTAGATAACGACTTTACAACGAAAATCATATGAATTAAGAATACTGATCAGCGATACGGATTTGATATTTTTGGAACATCATGATGTCTTGCCGGCATCTTTGAAAACTGTTGACAGCTTCTTACAGGAAACTAACCTAGTTTTATGTATACTATTATTTTTTTCTTTTAATTTTGTGCTTATCCAGTTATATGAATTAGGTCTTTAGATTATGGAAGCCGAAATTCTTTAATGAGCTACCTTTGAATATTGAATGACTGACTAGACGCTCGTATTTTGCACTTGGTGAATTCAGTCAACTCAAGCTTGATATTTTTTCTAAAACTTACAGCAATGGACCCTTCTTATAAGGACATCTATTATAACATAATATTCCTTATAACGACCAAGTTGCCAGAAACAAATGTACCTTGATAAACTCGATCTCCATTCGCTATAACAGCAAATTCAATAGAACGACACATTTACCTGGGAAAACTGTGGTCGTTAACACCAGGGTTGACTGTATATAGATATACAATTAAAAAAACACAGGGTCCGGTACTTTCATGCATAAGATTCTCTTATCCACTTACCATACCATGCCCTTGGGTCAAGCTCTACCAAAAAATGTCAAAAAAATCCAAGATGACCGCTTTGATGACGGTATGATAAATGTGAAATAAAATAGTTTTTGACCACTTTTCATCCCGGAAAAGCAGAAATATTGAAGAAAAATGAGGAAAACATCACGTTTCTGGCACCCCATGTGCCCGCCATCTTGAATTTACGCATGATCCTCTCCTCGGGGGGCTTATGCAAATAGGCTCAACATGGCTCCAATAGGATAAAGTATAAAGTCACGGAGTTTCAGCTCTCAATTTTTTGTCGTTCCGGAGATAGCGCAGAAAGTTTGGTAGGGGGGATTTTGACCCCCCACCCCGCCGCCCCCGCCAAGCCTGGTAGGGTTAAACGGAATGGTAGGGTTAAACGGAATTATATACAGTACGTGCACGTTTAAATACAAGGGTTGCGATAAAGCAGCAAGTATGCCTGTCAAATAATAGAAATCAGAGGTCTTCAACTGTGAACAGGTGAGCGATAACTAAGGTAGTTTTTCCTTAATAACTTTTGATGTATTTATCAAAATACTCCTAAGTGTTCAGGCGACTTAGTTTATATATTGTTATATATTGTTGCATGTCGTAACAATTATTTTCCAGTGAAAGTGCTCGTAGTTTTATTTTAAATAGGAACGAAATATGTCGTCTGTTTTCATGAAAAAAGTAAATTTGCTTTTTTTAATACCAACCGATGCCTGGTGGCCTATGGCGAATGTCTCTCAGATCGATATATTTTCTTGAATTAATCGGGCAAAAACGACCTTTTCTTACCTCCAAAGTTAGAGAGTTAGTTCTCTATACCCTGATACGGTTAACTCATTTATATTGGTTCTTCCCCACACCTCTATTTCAGACCTCGAGAGGCGCAAGACCGCACAAATAATCGATAAAGAGCTTTGGGTTTGTCCGCACGGTGGTGGCCTGGAGAAACCTATGGATGTTGGTTGTATTGAAAAAGTAATATGCGTCCACTGGGCCTGTGTATACCGTGCTACAAACAGAGAAGATAAACCTCCACCACGAGATAAAGAAGAGGAAAATGTTTAGGGGAAAAGATTAGAAGACCGATTTGACGAATTTGCTTGATCTTGCCCGAACAGAATTTCAGTTACCCAGCTTGGTAACAAAGCTCACATTCGCCACAGGGTATCGTACATAACACAGATATGTACATCTGTTTTACTTTTAGGCGTCGAATACATCTCACGCCTACAATTGACAGGATTGCTGTAAACCTCATCCACCATTAACTATTTATATGCCCTCTCAAAATGGTGGTTTCCGTCCGTCCGTCGGACGTCCCCCAGTATCCGGTCTATATCTGGCATATTTTTTTTTTATCTGCACTTTCAAGTTTTGGTGGGTGGAAACCCTAGGGTGAGACGATGTGCCGGGTACTAAAATGGAGGTCGAGGTCAGAGGTCACTGGTTTAAAACACAAAGCAACAGGAAATCTTTGAACTGTTAGTGACCGGTCTATAAACGCAACATTGTTCTATCCACAGTTGCATTTTGTGAGTGGATACACCAGGAAGAGACGATGTTTCTCGTACCGAAATCGAGGTCGATTTCAGAGGGCAAAGGTCAATGTGACCTAAAAATCAGAAAATCATTGAAAATGTTGAAAGGATTTATGGGGGGATAAAGATGTGTCAAATATCACAATTGAGGTCAAGGTCAAAGGTCACTGTGACCCCAAAATGAGGAAATCGTCAAACATCGCAATTGTGTCGACGGATTCATTAGGGGGAGACGTTGTGTCCAAAATGTTGAAAGGATTTATGGGGGGATAAAGATGTGTCAAATATCACAATTGAGGTCAAGGTCAAAGGTCACTGTGACCCCAAAATGAGGAAATCGTCAAACATCGCAATTGTGTCGACGGATTCATTAGGGGGAGACGTTGTGTCCAGTACTAAAGGTCATAGGTCACTGTGACCCCAAAAATCTAAATATTATTTAAAATCACAATTTCTGTGTTAGTAGGTGAACTTAGGGTAGCCGATGTTTCACGTACGAAAATAGTTCGTGGTCAAAGGCAAGAGGTCACTGTGCAATAAAACTCAGGAAATCCTTGAAACTTCAGTTTTTTATGACTGGTATAATTAGGGGAAAATATGTGTCGCGTCCTAAAATTGTGGTCATAATCAAAGGTCACTCTTATCCCAAAATCGAGAAATTATTGCGTCAGTAGATACAATGTATCGCGGACCAAAGTTTATGGTTAAAGTTCAGTCTAAACCTCAAATCGAGAAATTATTAAAACACATTTTTTGTCTTAGTAGTTACATTTGTGAGGGCGGCAGACGATGTGTCAAAACAAAACATATCAAAACTGAGGTCAGTGTCAAAGGTCAAGGTCACTGCCAAAATCACAAGTTTGTGTGTTAGTGAATATATTAGGGGACACATTGTGTTTTGTGTGTCTATATTGAAGCCAATATTGGCTCTTGTTTATTTGGAAACAAAAATGACAGAATGTTATAATAAAACGTTAATTGAGACGTAGTGTTTGCTGATGATAGAACACTCTAGTATTAATCCAGTGAGCATGATTGGCTGTGCACATGAACATCCGTGGGAGGGAAAACTGACATGCACGTGTGGGAGAATGAACTGACATGCACGTGTGGGAGGGAAAACTGACATGCACGTGTAGGAGAGAAAACTGACAAGCACGTGTGGGAGGGAAAACTGACATGTACGTGTGGGAGGGAAAACTAACATGCACGTGTGAGAAGGAAAACTGACACGCACGTGTGGGAAGGAAAACTGACACGCACGTGTGGGAAAGAAACGTGGTATGCGCAAGTAGGAGGGAAAACTGACATGCACGTGTGGAAGGGAAAACTGACATGCACGTGTGGGAAGGAAAACTGACATGCACGTGTGGGAAGGAAAACTGGCACTCCCGTGTGAGAAGGAAACGTGGTATGCGCAAGTAGGAGGGAAAACTGACATGCACGTGTGGAAGGGAAAACTGACATGCACGTGCGGGAGGGAAACTGATATGCACGTGTGGGAGGGAAAACTGACATGCATGTGTTGGAGGGAAAGTGACATGCACGTGTGCGAGGGAAAACTGACATGCACGTGTGGGAGGGAAAACTGACATGCACGTGTGGGAAGGAAAACTGACACGCACGTGTGGGAGGGAAACGTGGTATGCGCAAATAGGAGGGAAAATTGGCATGCACGTGTGGGAGAGAAAACTTACATGCACGTGTGGAAGGGAAAATTGACATGCATGTGTTGGAGGGAAAAGTGACATGCACGTGTGGGAGGGAAAACTGACAAGCACGTGTGGGGGAGAAAACTGACATGCACGTGTGGGAGGGAAAACTGACAAGCACGTGTGGGAGGGAAAACTGACATTCACATTTGGGATGTACATTATCTACAGTGTTATCGAAGCCTGCTCGGTTGATATACTAGTATATTATTCATTTGGCGGCTGCATGAAATTTATTATCACTGCTAATTGTATAAGGAAGATTACATTGAAAACTTTGGGTACCTGGTTTGAGACGCTCACAGTATCAGGGTACAAGATGAGATAAATTAAGATAAAAGCTGTGTTTAGAGTCGATTTTGGAACAGTAGAATAGTAGCTCTCGACCGAGCCATACCTATATTTAATTATACCGTATTTCAACATAAGGATCAACATAAAATTGAATCAATAAATAATTCATTCAGATCCAAGTATAACTACAACTATTCAAAATCAAGCATACATACATATACAACAACTGTAATATGGAAGAATTATACTAGTTTGTACATAGAAATTGTATACACCCCTATCAGATTATATGTTTATTTGCGTACAATTGTATATAATGGGTGATGAGTGTTAATATTAGTTTTTGGCTTACGTTTGAACCTATATATTAATATAACTTTGTCTGTGATTATACACATGTTTATATATATATTGTGTGTTTCGTATCCCGGATCAAAGTTGTTGGATCGAGCAAGATGGCGATCTTTTTTTTTTTTTTTTTGTGATTGATTGATTGTTTGATTGTTTATTCACCATATACAAAATAATATCTATATATATACAAGTAGGGTATAGAAACATACAGAGATATGGCGGGAATAAAACCCCAGATTTGTGGCGGATCTTTACAGGACCGTCATATCTGTGAGAGGGGATCTGACGCAGTCGACCAGGTTGCTGTTGTCTGGTGTTTCATGTCGAAAACGATGTGGGTTTAAGTCTCACCTAATTTATATGCGATCATCAACTTACATATGTTATCTGTGAGATATCTAAGAAATCGGTTTTCTCAGGCGATAATTGAGTTCTTAGGGAGATATTCCATGTTGAGAAACAGTAACCAAGCGGATTATGGGTGTCAAATTATTTGATTATGTTAATGGTGATGTTCCGCTGTAAATACTAATAGCTTATATAATTATTTACAACAAAAAAGCTGACATCATTTGCTATAGCCCTTCTCGGATCGTGTCTGGTCTTCCCTTGAATAAATGTCTCTCTTTAAGGTTAGAAGTTTAAAAAGCTGCTTCGGGGAAGTAGTCGCCTCTGTTTCATTTTTACCTAAGGCACTTACCGGAAATTCTCTCCACCAACACGCCCCCAGTGGAACAAGGGAGGTAAAAACCATTCCGAATTGGGCTATATAACCCAGTCATTTATGGATTTTTATTTGATTTAATTTGATTTTACTTGAAGTGTAGGAGTCTTATCCGACATTCACAAAAACAAAATCCCTGTAATAATGGAAAGAATTCTTTGCTGCAGAAACCGATTTTATTATCTACAGTGAAACGCCACCAGTTGATAAACAAATAGGCTTGTATCTATAAGTAATTTGTTTTGTTGCAAGGTTTGCATACTACTAACCTTCTCAGTCATTGTGGTTGAATATCTTCCAAGAACGGCCCTGGATTTTTCATTTCTTCACGTAGTCCAACAGGTGTCTATCCCATATATACGTGAACAATCAGTTAAGGGAGCTTCTTGAAATTGAGGCATACTAGGAACTGGCATAAGGCATTCCAAGTAGAGTGGCATGGTGTGCCGTGTTCGAACTCCTAGGAACTCCATGACATACAGTGTGGAACTCGGCAGACAAAGGATGGCTTATACCACAACATGCAGCGGCACGGGGGGGAGGAGGGGTGATGGCCTAACTGGAACTCTAATCCATCCAGATCAGAACACCACACAGCCACTGGGCATGGTGTAAATCCCATTTGAATAACCGGCATATGCCATCCCTACCAGGGAACTCAGTTCCTAATTTCAAGAAGCTCCCTAAGGAGGTTTCAGACTAATCCAGTTTTAAGTTTATTGCGCATGTTTCTGCGCATGTACCAAATTAGCGATATTTAAAGGAGATTTAGCTGAATACGAAAAAATGATCGTTCAAGAGAACAGTTGTGAAAGGATTTTTGAATTGTATGAGTTTTCCAAAAGAGGCAATACAACCTCAGCAAATGAACGCTGTCGAACTGATATAGCGAAATCAGGGTAATTTGACCTCATGACCATGGGTTTCCATGTTGGCTTTCTACTGTCTTGAGGAGAAGCCATGGTGAGCACACAATTTTTATTAGATTTTCCGATCAGCATTGTTCCAGAAATCTATATTGAGTCATTTTGGAGAAAATGTCATTTCAATTCTTAACAGATATGATTTTTTTTCTGTGAATTTTCATGCATTTTCATGGAATTATCTAATTTCACATATTAGAATAGTATTAAATAAATATAATGGACCATATTGAATCCCAGCTTTTGAGGAAATAACCTTGGTGACCCCTACATTTTATCATTTTATTTTGAATGTTTAAGTCTTGTCTACCTCTTGTTAAAATATAATGAAAATGACATTTATTTTCAAAATTGTCTCGAACCTAATTCGTAAAACTGCATTGGAAGCTTGGCAGTCCCTACCATTTGGTTAAATGCATTTAGACGTATTCGGTGTCCTAATCGTGGAGGATTTATGGCAAAAAATTTACATGGTTCATCCGGAATTGTCTCTAGTATGTAGTGTGCCTCACACGATATGGTGATCTGTGTTTCATTGTGTTTACATTTGATGATGATTTGACTTTTTGAATCGACCGAACAGCTTTTGAACTATATGCTACGGCCACATAGTTCGAAGCACAGCTTCAATGGATTTTAATGTATGATGCATTTTAGAGCTGGTCTTAGCGCGAAGGGGAGGGGCAATCTTGCGCGGTCGTAGATCTGTAGCAATGAATTGAGGTTCCGCTTCATTTGAATGACCTCGATATTTTTAATTTTAATTTTAAAATATTAATTTTAATTTTAATTTTAACTTCCTAGATTGGATTTGTGTGATATATCCACTTTTTCTGTAGTAATGGCTCTCGGGTTCATTAAGTCCGCTCGTCCACAGCAGGCGTGGCAGAAGACGTTCCTTTTCATGAGAGCATTCAGGAAGCACTTGTATTGGTTCTTATTTCACGTGCTGTACTGTCAATTAAACTGGTTGCTTCCCCTGTATACAGTGCTGCATGGATATAGAGCGGAGGAAACCAGTTTAGGGTTAACTTGACCAGAATGATATCGGTTGCTCATGGCGTTTGAGTGGTTGGATGTTGGTATACGGTACCTTGAAGCGGCGGAACAATTTGTCAACCAGATGGTGCTGAACTGTGAGGTTATCAAGCAAGATGCCGCTTACTCTTGTGGTTACAAGCGGGTTGCACCTCATTTACCGGAGGTGCTGTAAGGGCAATTGATTCTTGTTTACTATGGATCTGGTTGAACATGTTGAAAATGCTTGCTGTTCTGTTGTCGCTCAGCTCCGCTGTGGAGTTCTGCCTCTCAGATTTGCAGTTGTTATAGAGTTGAGAATGTTGAAGAGCGAATCTGTAATTTATGTTATAGTGCCAGTATTGAAGATGAAATTCATTCTATTTTCCTCTGTAAATTTTATGAAAGAGAAAGGACAGAATTTTTAGATGGCATTATTTTCCAGCAAATGCTTCATTTGATAACAACTGTATCAAAAGTATGCTACAGTAATCGTAGAGATGAACTTTATCCTGTGCGTACCACGTGGTAATTTAATATTTATATTTATGGTAAGCTCATGTGGGCTGTGTAAAGTTATTATTCATTTAGAATACAATATCGTATACATGTACTTGACCTTCCACTATAAATGAAAGAACTGAACTGTTCTTGCTGTGAAATAGTTTTCGATGCCAAAGTCACTCTAGCCTCCATGTATCGTTCCCTTGGTGGGAATTTTATTTTAATTTATTGCACGCGGTCCTTTTGCTGAGCAGCAACAGGAACTTGATAATGTGATGTCTAGCACCGTAATATCACTTACCTTTATTGCACCATGTAAGCGTCCTGTCTCTTGTTCCATGTTGCTTCAAAGATTTCTTCTTTGAAGCAAACAGGAACGCAACACGGCTGGGTGGTGCTTATTTGGTTCGTCGCAATATGAGTGAAATAATGTTGAAAGCGACGTTAAATCCTATTCACTCACTCACTCACTCACTCACTCACAATGGGGGCCATCATGGACCCTAGAGTGCCAGGGGTGTATTTCGTTTGACCCTCGTTTATCCAGATTAGCAAAGGCCAAACAAAATATCCTCCATGTGGACCACAGCAACATTCCCGTCTTATGGCACTCATTGCAACCTTTCTCCACACCAAATGCATAAAGTAGTTATTTGAATATGAAATGGGCTCGAGGAAGATATTTTAAAAAAACTTCCAGCAAATAACCGAATGTTTTAATGTAATTGTGTATGTTTTATGAGTCTAGACTAGAGTATGTTGGTCATATATTTTGTATTAGTTGACATCTACTGACAATATTGATGCAATTAGATCACAAATCTTTTACTTTGTATACATACTACGCTTATCGCATCAGCATTGACTTTCAGCTGAGGGCGCTTGTCTATTTGACACATTGTGGCAGTATTTATTTCTTCTCGTCAGTGGTTTTGTTTAATCTGAGACAGCAGAAGCAAAAATCGGCCGGCATATTTTAAAAACAATGTTCGCATCCGTACAACCTGTAAGGGGCGTCGGAGGATGGCTCTGACTGGGTGGGGGGGTTGGAGTCACTATTCTAGCACTTTAGGCGAGGATCCAGGATTCTAGAGCGTTCCGAGTGATTTCCGCCAAATAAAACGTAATTTTTTCAAAGATGTTTCAACTGTTTTAATATGAGTTTGGCAAAAAAAATGATAAAAACTGTTAACAAATTCGATTATTAAAACTCAGTCTTTATTTCCGACAAATAAATAACTGAGAACACTGTGTGTCAAAAATCTATCCAGAATCGTCAAAAGTTCGAAATCATTCTGTCTTGGAAGATTAAATTATTATCAAATTTTCGTCAGTACACTACTGCAATATGTCAAATACATAAGGACAATCAGCTGAAAGTCCAAGCTGATCACGAATGATCGAAATGTGTCTTTCTGTATGCAGTCTGATAGTCAAAAGAGTACTCAGTTGCTTTTCAATGCAAATGCAACAAAAATGTATCGACCTGAAACATATTTATCTTTAGTAACTGAAAGTACATTTTACTGAAATCAATTACATTGTTGTAATAATATATCGAAATTGTTAGGCCTTGCTACAGAGTAATAGTAAATCGATCTACATTACCAAAACTTATACAAGGCACGCCCCGGTACGTGAAATGTAAAATCCTGGTTGAAGAACTGTAATAAATGCTCATTCATGTCACTGGTTTGTCCAGGGCTTAACCGGCAAAAAAGCAATTCTTCATTCGACTTAGGCAAAAGTTTGCCTCTCGTCTCAATTTACATTTACAAATTGTTTCTGCTGCCGTGCATCTACAATAAAATAATTTACAATAAATTACTCCCTTTTTACTTACTTTACAGTATTGCCTATTATGACAAAACTTCACCCTGCCTTTGTCAATTTTTACAATCGAAGTAGTTTTTCTTCTCATGTGATAGACACAAGATTTTATAGAGCTGTTCGTAGTCTGGAATACCTTGATCATTATACCCAAGACTTCATTACTTTGTACCCCAATATATTTCTATTTACACTGTCGAACACCTTTTGAAAATCCACTAAGGCACAATATTGTCTTTTACTTTGATTTACGTACATGTAACTAGTTTTTAATGGAACACGCCTATGGAATTGAACATGGATAATTTATTAGTGTTATGAGTTTGGCAATACACAACGGTAAATTAATTATTGAAAACGTGGCATGCATTTATAAATGTACGAGGCATTGGTTGTTATAAAATTAATAAGATGGTTACAATTTGGCTACCTTGTGTACTGGAGATCTCATGGCATTGACCAATAAGCAACCTGATCTGCGGGTATGAGAAAGGTAAGGATGTTTTCAATTCTTCGAGACAAATGACCTGATATGTATTGTCTGCAAAACGTAAATTTGGTGGAAAACGATCAAATTGATGAAATAGACAAGGCATTTTGCATAATTTTAATTTAGTACAGGATCCAAATCAGGACTGTATATAAGAAATGTACTGATAAGGTGAATGGTACAAGGGCTCAATGGAAAAGCTAGCAGTTACTTTTGTTCTTTGAAAAAACAATTTTTGGGAATAAAATTATTTCCTGATTATGTAAAGATGATCATGTAATTTAGACCCCAAATATAATTCATTCCGAAATCCATGTTTTTTATAAATAAAAATGTATGGAACAAGATACTTTAATCTGGGAAAGTTTGACATTGATCGTTTTATTGAAAAACATGATTTTTCAAAATTATCGAAAGACTGAGCGGATGAAATAGAAGGTATAATAACATATACTGAAGCTTTGAGTGCGTTAAGAAGAATGAAAAGTAATACAAGTCCACGGTTTGATGGATTCACTACGGAAGTTCTAATTATTTTTCTTTTGGTTGGATATAGGGCGATTTGGATTAAAATGAAGGGTACTCGAAAGGGGAATTTTCTTGTATTCAAGAAGCGGGTAAAACCCAGATTGGAGGGGGGACCCCGTGACTGGATCAGAAACTCTGGTGAACTGCACGTATCGGGGTTTATAGCAGAGCGCGAGAAAAACATTCTTGGTGAAGTAATACATCGAAATCAAAAGACTGTCTGTCTGGTAAGTTTATTGGATAAACTACACGGATAATTTATGATTGAGATATCCGGTATGATTCATTCAATAGATATTGAGGAACATATGATTATGTTTCATGGAGGGTTTTTTTTCTCAAGAAAGTGCTGCAAATGTTTAATGAAGCATCATTCACCCTTGGGTTAATGTGTTATATAAAATTGTACACTCGCGAGTAACTGTAAATTGTCATATGATGCATCGTTTTCCTTAGGCAGGGGGCGTCGCCAGGGCGGTCCCCTGTCCCTGTACTTATTTTAGGTATGTTTTGAAGTTTTTCGTAGCATGCTTATGACCGAACACGAAGGACGAGGAATATACTTGGAGAATGTTGAATATTAATTTTCTTATTACGCAGACCATACCTGAATTATTCTTTTCTTCTTTTTTACATTTGTTTGGTAGAGCTTTACACAAAGATACACAGTGTATGCTATTTATCACTAAGAACTATGGGTTAAGAAACTACGTGGTATAGCCTTGTATAACCAGTTTCCACATAAAATAGTTGTGACCTTAATTGAACACGATACATCTACGAAATACTAAAATTGAACGTATACATACGTAATGCGCAGGCTCTTCCAAGATGCTACTGACCAAGAACGGGAGGGTTGAAACTCTGAGAAGTGGCATATTCTAGTTGGAGTAAATCATCTTTATTGCGGCATATATGGTGACGAATTCGGACTATTGGCTGTTATTTTCAGATCAAATAAATGTGGATAAATAACCTTCACGGTGTCACCTATATAAAGATTTTCCAATTCAAGAAGATAATGAGACTGAATTCCGCTCAACTCCTGCCGAACATCGTACAATAAAAAATATCCATGGTGTTCACGTGAGCAGTTGTGACCGATTCTTTCTTGTTTTCATTATTTATATTTCATACACATTGAAATTGGTGCCGTCTTTCGAATATTGACGCGGAAATTCTTTTCTTGACGACAGCTGAATATTGAATGTCAGACGCTTGCTACGATAAGAAAATCTAGAACTCTAGAAAACTAATTGCAAATTTATTTGAATAAAACGGGTGTCATCTGTGGGATGAATTGAAGAAACTCACCATCCCAATGTAAAGGGAATGGAATCTGGCACTATCCTGGTTGAAGCAAAACTTTCTCGTAATCCTTGATAACATCACAGACCATGTCGTCGCGTAATTCATTCAATATGACCACATGAGCAAGTACAATAAAAGCGTGGCTAAGATATATACAAAAGCATCGAAGCCTACCAGAAAATCATTACGGCTTCGGGATCAGATCTCGTACGGATCAAATCTCGTACACCTCGCACGTACGCGCGTTCAAAGCACGCCGTGACTTTCTGTGTGGATTGCGTATGTGCGTGGGTGAAGTTTAATTTGCCTGTCAGAATTTCTACTTCTTGGTATGATTGGAAGTATTATTTTTTTTAAATTGTTTTCTGGAGCATACTTACTTGTGATTTCCATCACACGAGGATTCCATTTTATCGCCAACCAATGTATGTAACATGACTGATGACCATGATGTTCATTCTACGAAAGCCAGACGACAATCAATTTTCGACAGCTGTGTTTATGTCATGTGACAAATGAAATCCATTTTCTCTTGCATTGCCCACACTATGCCAAATTGCGTCAAAAGCTTTTTACCGATATCAAAAGAAATTTCCCACATTTGAAAACTATGTTATCTGCTGAAAAATACCATACAATAATGACAAATAATTTTCCGTCTTTATGCGGAACTGTCTGTGGTTATGTTTATCGTTGCATGCAGTTACGAACTTAAAACATGGTACATATCCAACTGAATATTTCTGTTATTTATATGTTATATCTTTGCACTGCCTTGTACGGGTGTATGCAATAAAGAATTGAATTGAATTGAATTATGACACGGCGCAGTCAGTGTTTTCTTCGACTGTCCCTCTCTATCTCTGAACGAACGTTCAGTCAAATGGCGACAAACTCACATTTCCAGTAAATCAGTGTCATGTTCGAGTTAAAGGAGGTGTTCGGTTTGACCGTATTTTTTTCCTTAGTGTGTTGCGTTTATAAACCGAAAATATAATTTCCTCTCGTTTACTTTAAAAGTTATTAGCTTGATAGAGAAAATACTGAATTTTCATATTTTCAATTTTCACCGAGAATGGATTTGTCAAAAAAATATCACGAGTATTAGAAAATAAGCATTTGTTTGTTTTTGCAATTTTTGGCGATATTCTTGAAGGGAATTCCATTCATATATAAAATATGACACCTTTAACCAAAACGAATCTTACATATCGAAATGCGGTGGATTTGATCCAAAATGATACTGAAGAATCGTTCTGGTTAAAGGTGTCATATTTTCATGATATTGAAATATGCCAAAACGCTTGTAATGCTCTGAAAGGGTGTAGTTCACCGCCATTCGGCACATGATTCCTCATTTTGATAATTGTAACAGCTGCTTGGCCGAATGGTTACAGTGTCGGACTACAGATTAAAAGTAAACCAACATTTTGGTTCGAATCCCCAAATACCCGAAATTTTTTTTTTTCATTTTTCGTCTTTCTCCCATCTTCATCATTTTGGACTTTAAAGTGAAATAAAGACAGCGAACCCCTAACGCACATAATTCCTTATTGTATTATAATTCGTCAATAGAATTGCACACAAGCAACACTACACACAGTCAGTATTTGAATATTCTGACGATCCAGCAGAGCAAAAAATTAATTGTTAAACATATATAATTTCGTCTTAGGGCAGCGGAAAGTTGTAACTATGAATTGAAAAGTTATAAGGTTAAACTTGTCTTATATCAAGGCCTTTATTAAGGAAATGACCCTCAACAAGAGGTGACGCCAATTAATATGTGCCAATGGCAACCGTACGAGACTATGAACCAGAATTTCCCATTTGACTGGCCTCGCCTGTCTGACAAAGAGTTGGGGAATACCTGAGCATTACGTCACAATTTACCGGCCGGCTCGAAGCGAGACAATAAAGCAACAGAGAGCGACTCTGAAGGGAAAAATATCCACCTAAAGCGAACACCTCCTTTGTCGTCATGAAATAGCATAAAAATATATCAATCTATATATTTCTGAAACGAGTATTTCTTCATGATTCCAAACGTATTATCAAAATTAAAATTGGATAATTAGTGGATACGCTATTGGAGTTATACTTCCGATGATTGCCGAAGATTTTCCGGAGTTAAAATAATCTCGTTTTTCGTCCAAACAACAACAGTCGCTGTTGAGCCTTTGATTGTGGACACGTCAGATTGATGAATTGTCCATGTAGTATATTATTTCTTCTAAAAATACTCAAATAAACTATTTAAGTGCATGAACGATGATATTTACAACAATTCAGCATGAAATTGCGACTTTCGTCTGCTGTACGGAAATTGCTCTCTCTCGTGGATTAGATGTAACTAAAAAGTTGAGTTGACAACTGCTCCCGCACGTGCAGGGAAAGGTCACGTAAGAAGAAGCCTATATTTACTCTCCGGCCAATTTTGACAAAAGGATCTCTCTGCGTGGTCTGTCTTTTTATTGGTTTGGTTACATTATCTCTTGAAGAATTATTGTCACGCTTTCTAAATTCATATAACATATGCAACTGGCGATGGGTCAGAAGTGTAATCAAGGTGATCGACACTGACTTATTTTATAAAGGTCAACGATATGTTTCAAGAGCTGATAGCCAGGCTTTCCAAATTCATAAAACATATTAATTAAACGCACCCCACAATGCTGATGAAAAAATATGCCGGTGTGACGGAAACGGTGGCCCGATGCATCCAGTGTCCGGGGGACAATCGCGTCTAGACGTAAGTGCCTCAAGACACTAAGATCTGGATTTAATTGTCCGTCGGGCATTCAGGTCTGCATTTGGATGTCCTGAGACACTGGCTTGCAGGAGACGAAAGTCCTAACCTGGAGCCCAGTGTCCGTCTCGATTACTATTTCCTATATTCCATCCAGTTTACACGTGAACATGTTTACCGGAGAGTAGTATAGAAAGGGGAGTTACGGCGTTATTGACCTACTTCCGACAGGTGGCCTCAACAGATCATTTCCGTCCGACCTTTGTGAAGTCTCTTCCGGTTCCGGTCATGTGACATAAAGTGACCTTTAACCCTGTGCATGATTTCCGCTATTGGGCGCATTTCCACTATTGTGCACTTCCGATCACGTGACCGGAACCGTGAGTGACCTCACAAAGGTCAGCCGAAAGTGACCTGTTGACGTCACCGGTTGTAAGTAGGTCAATAACGCCCTAACCCCCCCCCCCCTCCCTCTCTCTGTCTCCCCCTCGTACGCAGGAGGTGAGGACGTAAATGAATTAAAATTAAACAAGATAATTTTAACAGAAAATCTCTAAATTTATGCTAGGAAATAGCCAGGTAATACTGCATCACACCTCGTACTTGTGCGCCTCTTTGCTTGTCCGGTGGGAGCTTGTTCACTACGATGAAGAATACAACATATTGGCGAGCATACGTTACCAGGAGAAACAAGTCAACAGGAGAAATAACACGTTCTTCTGTTTCCACGAATGCAAGTCGCGATATGTAATTGTTCTATAAAGGTGTGGAAGCTGCCATTCAGTGGGGGTAATTAGGCCACTACTTGTATTCTTTTAACGGCATATTCCGTGGGTCTTCCAAAGACGGGGTCAAATTTGCATGTTTTCTATATATCTTGGACTATTTTATGCAAACAATTCCTTGTTTAACCCTACCAGGCCTGAGAGAGGGGCATTTGTCACCCCCCCCCCCCCAACTTTCAGCGCAATCTCCGGAACGACAAAAATTGAGAGCTCACACTCACACTTTGTAGTTTATCATATTTGGGTCATTTGGAGCCTATTTGCATAACCTCGAGAGCAGAGGATCACGGGTAAAATCACGGGTAATTTATCATGCATGTTTTTTGGAAAAATTCCATGAATAAAATTATCGCAAAATTTGATCAAAAAATCGACCAAGAAAGGTATTTTTTGAAAATGACGTCACTGTGACGTCATCAAAGCGACCATCTTGATTTTTTTTTACATTTTATTGTACAGGTTGATGGAAAGATATAGTGTGGTAAATTTCAGTCCCTTTACCTCTAGGGATAAGAAAAATAGTTAGGGGAGGGGCAAATTCGCCCCCCCCCCCGACCCAGGCCTGGACAGGTCCTAACCATCCCAGGTCAGATAAGGTTAACACAGAATTTCTTCAGATTTCTCGCATTCTTAATAACGGCGGAAACCTTTAAACCGCGAAGTAAAGCTAGCAACCGCAGTGTAAAGGTTACTTCGCGGTTTAAAGGTTTACTCATTCATTTATTCACCAAGATAAATTAATTGTACAATTTATAGTTGTAAAAGGCAGTTGGCGGGAATAAAACCCCAGAGGGCTTGTTCTATCCCTGTAGTAAACAATTAGATTATATATACGAATATAAGTTAAAGAAGCTGGTGAATATTGATATGAATGTAAGCGGTGAGAACATTATATAAATAAAAACAAACACGTATCCTCGGACAATCAGCAAACTCGACGGTTTAAAGATTTACTCTGCGGTTTAAACGGGGTAAACGTTTCCAAGAGTTTTGTTTGGTTTTCGTTGGAAAAAAACGATAAAGTCATTTATGACGACGTTACTGGAAATGACAAAAATGTAAAGAAAACATGTGATAAACTAAGATCTGTTTGTAGAAAATAGGCGAAAATCAAGAACATCCTCAATAAATGCAGAAAATGTAATAAAAAAAAAAAAAAAAAAAAAATATCTTGGATGGAATAGGCAAATATCAGGTTAGGATCAACCCATACCTTCCCATACAAGCGTTTTTTAACGAATATTTCATGATTCCGATAGTGAAATGAATCTTTTTGACGGAAAAATATCCGTATAATGCCGCTACAAATCCTGAGATAGTTAGAATTCTATAATATGCAAAACATTTCCTGAAAATTCACTTTTAGCTAAAAAGTGACTATGCGTGGATTCTGGTAAAAGTGCTATTTCTATTTCCATTTACTCACATGGAATGCTTGCACCTACTGACCAAACTGTGCGTTTAAGAATTTCATCATCGGCAAAATTGTTTTGTAGAAGTTATTCACAAATCATTTTTTCTGCCGAACTATGAGATTTTTAATTTAACGAAATTTCTAAAAGTACGATCCTGAAATGAAATTTTATTATTTGACGCATCTTTTCATGTTTCTGATTAATTATTGGTAGCAAGTTTTCAAAGAAAATACACCGGAAAAGTAGCAAAACTTGCGCGTTTGAGGTTTTTCGAAATAAATTAATTGATGCAAAACCCTGAATGTAAACTCGCCGATGTTTTTTCAGAGATGCGAATAGATATTAGTGTCATATTTCAACTATCAATTTATCACTAAAAGTGCAACCGATCGTGGTATTATCAGATATTGATATACCGAACTGTGACGGTTGGTCCTAACCTGAATATACCCGGTGTTTGTCACGAATACACCATTAGTTTGCGAGCGCCTTAGGTTGAACTGCCGGTAATGTATACATATTAACCATATATGAAGTCTACAAAATATATTAATTGTGGGTCACAAGGACTCACTCCTCTCATTTCTATGTAAATGGGTTATACCAAAAAATAATATTATCTCGCTCAAACAATCAAAGATAAAACTCATAATACATATATTCACTTTCAGTGATCAAAACAACGGAATTTTGTTGGCATAGGCTACTGCTACCTGATAATTCCTTTGAGCAGCTCGACGTATGGAACGTTTCTCTTGCTGAAATTTCCCGGCTTCGTACTTGTCCATATTGTTGGCCAAATATCGCCAACTATCGGCAGGAGCTAAGGATGACACAGGTCTGATTGTGGACAGGTATATGTGGATGTCAGCTTTTATACACACCTCTTAAGAATTTAAGGAATATTCCCTGACTGTTACACCAGCGGAATATTCCTCAACATAACTAATGAATATTCCTTACCATGTTAAAGAATTTCCTTAAAAACTGATAAAAACTTTCCATTCACCTGGATGAAAAGGTTTTCACCTGCGTGGAAACGTTTTCACCGGGGTGAGAAGATTTTCACCTGGGTGAAAACAGGATTTCACCTTGGTTAAAACAGGTTTCCACCAGGGTGATAACGTTTGCGCCCAGGTGAAAACATTTTGCACCTGGGTGGAAACTGAGGAGGAGTGAAAGACCCCCTCCCCCCGGCCCACCCAAACTGAAAAAGAAAAGATATATACAAAACTAAAATTAATAGCATGTCGTATATGGGCCACCGTAAAGATGTATATTGAATTAAATACATAAATTATTTTTTTCTACAAAATATATATATATTTAACAAAGATGCGACGGTATAACTTTACAAGACGTACTAAAGCTGTACATGAGAAAGGCAGAAAATCAAACATTTTCAACTGATCCCGACTAGGATCGAACCCACAATCTTACCTTTTGCTGTACTGTCCATCGTCTATGCCTTTACCCACTGCACCACCGATTTGCTGGCCGAACCTCTGTTCAGAATTTCTAGTCTTTACTATTCTTTTAGTTTTATATATAGGTCAACCGGACTCTGTGGAATACCGGACTCTGAGGACTTCCATAGCTGTGGAAGCGCCCATAATCCGCCAGATGCCATAGTCCGGGCCCTATATATATGAGAAGGGACATTCCTGTCTAGATTTCAGTGACACCAACGATACCAGGACCCTGGTTTCTACTGGGGGGACAACTTGTTTCCGAGGGAGGACTTTCGTATCTGGTCCCCGGACCCTCATATCTGGCGGACCACGGTTGCTTCCACACCGGTCTAGTTATTTTAGAACTTAGCTAATAAATATCCACAACGGGCCGTGCGTTCCGTTTATTCGATACTGTTGAGTTACCATCTTGAATTTACCCCCAGTTTTCTAGAACCAGAAGCGTAGAACCGATCTACACACAACTTAGCATATCAGCACAGGATAAATTGGGTGAAAATCTGTTGCGTACAACCGCCATCGGCCAATCAAAATTGTCGGATTTTCCAATTATCGTATTTGAATGAGAAACGTTACTAAGTATATATTAGGCAACGTTTCGATCAAGAAGATTACGTCTTCGGAGCCGATAAACATCTCTGTTATGGAGAAAATACGATAAACATCTCCGTTATGGAGAAAATACGATAAACATCTCTGTTATGGAGAAAATACGATAAACATCTCTGTTATGGAGAAAATACGATAGATGAAACTTCTTCGTAAAGAAATAAAGTTGGTCGATCAAGTCGCCGTTACATAGTTATGTGCTAAAATGAAAACGGTTTTGCCAACAATTGGTTTTGCGATTGGTTGAACGTTTGGCGGCCATATTTGCTGAAGTATTTTCAGCAAAAAGTATCTTCTGCTTCCAAACATTTAAACCAATCACTTTGTTACTTGGCATACGTGATCGTTGATCTTGGACCATTCTAGGGTAATTGCAAAACTTCACTCCTTAAACCAATATGACCAATATCTTGAGGGATTATTCTTGTATATTGAAGAAAAACTAAAAACGAAGAACAAAAACGTCGATTGGTTTGTCGGTAATACAGAGGCCTGGACGAATTGCACGAAACTTACCGACCATTTAATGGATAAATTCTGCGATCTTGGTATTCGGATTAAAGCATTTTCAATGATTCCTTCCCTAGCAGCCACGATGCCACCCATGGCAACTAATAATGCCAATTTAGACAGCAACATACCTTTTCATAGGTTATTTGCTAAGATGGCACAGGATATCAAACCTACAAAATTGTGTGATGCCTTCCGCAGCAACCATAGCGCTATCGTAAATTCTGTGTGCAATAACAGATTGTCATAGGTTTTGAAGCATGGTAATTTTGAGGTTTTAAATTTTATCCGGCGCTTCGCCCAAATCACCAAGATGGTGTCCTTAATTGACAAATGCTTGGAACCCGGTATTATCGTCTGTGGCAATATTTATATCTATTATTAACTTGCCTAGACAGGTCAAGAGGATTTTAAAATTTTCCTTGACATCCAATTCTGTTATTAGATAAAAGTAGCCACGCAATCTTCCTTATGAGTAGTACGAAAATTGATTACATACAAAGACAAAGATTCAATAACATCGTCTGCAAGTTGTCCAGATTGTATCCATCCGTTCGTCTAAACGAAAGCACGCCATCTGTTGGGGAGCGTGTCCGGGCTGAGATTGGACCCATCAAGTGATTACGCTAGCCAGCAACGGGAATCCGTCGATAACTGTTTGCTTCATCCAACGTCCAAATGTCGCAATCCACGTTTATCTAGCCTAATAAATAAAAGTGTTTGAGAATTCGGGAATTCAACACGGCGGCTCGACTGTGTCTCCCACTGAAAGGACTTCCGGCAACCGATGCTATCTATAGACCACGGCTGTCCTGACCATTTAAGTAATACATCCGTTTCTCTGATCTAAGTTGTTGTATGTTACAAATACGGTCCGATGGAGTAACAATAGGATATAGATAATGTTTTAGAGAGGGACAGAGAGAGATAGTGAATTAAGGTTTCACGCCACGTTCAGCAATATTTCAGCTATATAGAGATGATCAAACAAAATTCTAAGTATTCAAGTTAATAACTTAGTAATCCAACACATTAAAACATACACACATTAAAACTTATACAACACACCGATTTCTCTCAAATAACCTAAGATAAGATACAGCCTTCTTTCACCCGACTAAAAAGATCTTCTAGAGTAGCTGCTCGATCAAAAGAATCTCTTACAATCTTAAAATGTATACAGTCGATAAGAATATGTTTCACTGTGAAATCTTCGTGGCATGGAATACACCTTGGGACTGGCTCTTTTTTTAG
This sequence comes from Hanleya hanleyi, assembly GCA_036873755.1. Taxonomy (NCBI): domain Eukaryota; kingdom Metazoa; phylum Mollusca; class Polyplacophora; order Lepidopleurida; family Hanleyidae; genus Hanleya; species Hanleya hanleyi. The sequence goes on from JAVTVY010004784.1 coordinate 38,460, forward strand.
TAAATCTTCTTGAGTTAATCGTGTATGGCCGATTCTACATCGCCTGATCATGGCTTAAATCGTCTGATCATGGCTTTATCGAAACGTTTCTGGCTTTTTCAGATGAGTATAGCCTACAGTTTTTTTTTGAACTCACGAAGTTTGTTATTATTCACAGCATCCCATAAAGATTGAAACAGCTTTCTCACATAAGTACAGATAGAGGATCTGAAATCGCTATGAATCTTTCCTTTGGAACGTATACAAATATGCTCAAACTGACCGCAGTATGATAGACTATAAATTCACGTAGTGTCAGCTCCTACGTAGTTTTCCGGCGTTTCGGAGATAGTGTACAAAGTTTAGTACGGGGAGATAATGGCCTGGTAGGGTTACTGGGAAAAGCCTCGGCCAAAGGAAAATCTTTACTCTAGAGGTCTGATACCTCTCATATTGTATAATGTGCTTAGTTTCACCGCATTTAAAGAATATGGACGAACGCCAGAATAAAGCCAGGGCTTTCATGGTCGAATGTGACTATATTTCACTTTATTCCAATCGGTAAGTATATAATAAATACGTTTTATCATATACAAATAGTGATATACGCTCTGATACATGCAATTATGTTCATTTGATACACGACACAGCTTGGTCCCTTTATTACACGATAAACTGAGGCCGGGATGCGGCAGAAATTGACTAATCAGGATATCACGATTCCCATGGTAACGCGTGTGGATGGTTTGTCTGGCAGTTTCAACGATGAGTTGCAGCTAAACACACGATAAATAGAAATGCTCGCATCATGGTGCTTTTGTTGTAGATACATTTTTAGTAAAATGACAATAACTAAAATCCGGATGGATCCTCGGTAAAACAATGGTTTATAATACGGTCAGAGAGCATGGTAGCGACGCAGCTTTCCATCAGTAGGTTCGACAATTCAAAGTAAAATTCAATCACATAGGTCAGTTTAATCTTTGTTACACTATCGATATTAATAATGAGGAATACGTAAATGTCTAAATCACATCATGAGACTTAGCTTGCCGAGACAGGTAAAGAGGATATAACAATTTCCCCCGACATCCAATTTTGTTATTAGATAAAATTATCCACGTAACCTTCCGTATGAGTAGCGTGAAAAACTGATTAAATACAGAGAGAGATTCAATAACATCGTCTGTAGTATTGTCTCCACTCTTTTGTCCAACGCCATTTGTGGGAGAGCATGTCGGGATTGAGATTGTAGCCATCAACTGATTACGCTAGCCAGCACCATATGACTATATATATTGTGAACGGGATCCGTCGATAAACTGTTTGCTTCATCCAACGCCCAAATGTCGCAATCCACGTTTACATCGCCTAATAACTAAAACTGTTTGAGAATTGCGGATTTCATTAAGATTTCATCGCGGCGACTCGACTGTGTCTCCCATTGATTTCCAATACAAAACTCCATGTAAAGTCGCCAGTTACAATAATGGTGAGGACCACATTTACTCCAGAAAACCTTATACTATTAATTGATACATCTATCAATGTAAGTCAGTGATATGTCTGGTAACATTAAAACTGTTGCCCGCGACTGTTTTGCAATAAATAAGCTTGTTATCATACATATTTTTCATTTATTTCCTGAATTTGCTGCTAACAGTGTCATACCAAGAGCGACCTTTTGGCTATCGACTTATAGTATCTCTGCAGACGACGGCAGTCAAAGGAATATCGCCTGTACCCTGACGCTTGTATTTACTTCAATAACACATCCGTTTATCTGATCTACCTTGTACAACATAATACAAACTGCGTGATGAAAACAACGGGGATAATGCACTAGTGCGAAACCCGCCGGCCAAATGAATGTGTTTTTCATGGTCATCAATTTAAGTCTCTTTACTTATCATAACCTGTTCAGTTTGATGCGATATCATGAGTATGGATCTGCTGACGTCAGAATTGTGACAGGGCTTCCAAGTTAGGTCGAACGTGACTGTGTTTTAATCCTGTTCCCAAGTTGTTATCGGTAATGATACAATAACGGCGTTGCAAAAATCAAAATCAAACGTGTCTTCCAATCTTTCCAGTCTCTTCCAATAGCGATTTTTGAAAATAAATACTAGATTGAATATTCTGTTAAACCGAATAAACCATTTTCATATTCTCTCTCTTATTCCATTTCTCTCTCCCACTTTTATTAAAGATCAATGTCATGAAAATGAGAAGTCATAAAAGAAATGAAAACAGGCAGTTGGACGCGAATGTGTACTATGATTCATTGTAATGGAGTTTATTGTTCGGTTTCTCGGCTATCCTGTTCTTACAAATTCAGATTGATCAGATTATTAAGGAGACACGTAAGACTGATTCCGTAATAAATAATCAATGGCGATTATGGCAGGCCGCCCTAGCACTATGATAGATTATATCAGCAGTCCATATAGCAGGTTGGTTCATTAGCCTGCCAATCAGACACGAGTGAATAACGGGTATTAAGATTACACAATGGCAGTGAGTTGGCCAGGGGCTAGGTCAATGTTGACTTCTTGCCAATTTTACAAGACATGGATCAAAGGTGAGCGAGGGGTGTTAGACATTACGACTGTTCCCCAGAGTCGGAGAAATGGACATGTGGTATGTAAACCGTAGCACTAGGGGCAAATGAACGCATCCATTCGTTATCCGGTTTACTCGTCTTTGGGGCATAGTCTTAGAGCTCAGAGTGACATAACAGCCTGATTATAAAGCACGTTGTCAATAAGACTTTCAATGGACATCCGTCACCCAAAAATAAGTTCTTGCCACCCAGACACATCCTAAATTGTATATACCCATTGATACTTGTCTTTTATTGCGATAACTGTGGAATTCTATGTTTTACATGCGAAATTCATACATTAAACATTGATATCTCAGCAAGCAGGGCATCACTTGGCAAACTATACACTACTTTAAACATACGAAATATAGACTCCTCGTCCGGAATGGATTTCTCCGTAGAACTGTAGAAATCAAATAATTGAGTTAAACAGGGTATTGAAGTTGGTGAAACGAAACCATTAGAAAATGTCGGGGAAATTTATCCAGCCTGTTTCAGACTGACATCAAAAGTGGGAGACTGGTGAAGTCGTCTTGGCGGAATATATAGGAATAACATTGATGATTAACTTCGATTCTGACAGGGAT
>JAVTVY010004785.1:0-39331 GCA_036873755.1 Hanleya hanleyi
ATACATCTAACGGACAGGAACGAATATGAAACATGCAAATGGTGGCCTCTGATTGGACAGGAATCTTCTTGAATTGTAAATATACCCAACGCGGCTCCCCCAGCGTGGGTATGATGTAACATTGGGGAGAATAAACTATATGAAAAAACTTCTTGTTGTTGTTGTTCTCTCATGTGTCATCCTTGTTGTTGTTGCTGTTGTTATTCTCTCTCCGGTCTATATCATGGCGTTATGTTAGAGTGTTAAGGTGTAACGACGGGCGTTGACGGGCGTCACTGCATTTCGAAGAATTATTGACAATTCCATGGAATATCAGAGCTTCTGAGCTATTTAACCAGGGCGTTGAAGAATTAAGAATGGCGTTGGTGGGCGTTGCTACAAGATGACACCTCACACGACGCATTCGCACCGCGGATGGTCCATGTCTACACCAAGTAACATCCTTCACTATTAAAAGATGCCCACTTTCGCTACTACTCGTACTGATGACGTCACCAATGACGTCACAGATGCTGTGTATATCCCTCAAATTGGGGTCTATACCCCGAGAGCTACAACATGACACCTCCCATGACGCATTCGGACCAAGGATGGTCCATCTCTACACCAAATACCATCCTTCACTGCCCCAAAATGCTCACTTTCGCTACTACTCCTACTGATGACGTCACCAATGACGCCACAGACGCTGTGGACAGCCCTCAAATCGAGGTCTGCACGCCGAAAACTACAAGATGACACCCCACACGACGCATTCGGACTGAGGATGAAGCATCCCTACCCCAAATACCTTCCTTCACTGCCCCAAAATGCACACTTTCTCTACTACTCGTACTGATGACGTCACCAATGACGTCACAGATGCTGCGAACAGCCCCCAAATCGGAGTCTACTCCCCGAGAGCTACGAAATGACACCTCCCAGGACGCATTCGGACCAAGGATGGTCCATCTCTTCACCAAATACCTTCCTTTCACTGCCCCAAAATACCCACTTTACTTACTACTCGTACTGATGACGTCACCGATGACGTCACAGGTGACGTGAACAGCCCTCAAATCGGGGTCTACACCCCGAGAGCTACAAGATGACACCTTCCAGGACGCATTCGAACCCTGAATAGCCCATCTCGACCCCAAATACCTTCATGTACTGCCCCAAAATGGCCACTGTACTTACTACAACCAACTGCGCATGCGCACATTAACGCGACTTGCACTTAAAAACACACCATTCTGACTCTAACCCACACAAGCTTCAATTTGACACCTTCCACGACCCATTCGGACCCATAGCGGTGCATCGCTAACCCAAACACACCCACATACCCCCTCAAAATGCCTGCTTTCTATACTACGGCCAGACTGCGCATGCGCAGAGTATTGACAACGGACGAGCCATTAGTGTAGTCAAGTGCTCCTGCATGAGAGCTTCAAAATAAGACCTCATACGACCCCATCGGACCATTAGTGGCCCACCTAGACTCCAAAACGTCCACCCCGTATGGACCTATACACCCATAGCCATGCAGTATAGGCCTATGGGCCTACCCAGGCTTCGGTGACTTTTTTCAAAAATTTCACCGTTTCGCTCCGGGACACTTCCTATCGTGTTCTAAATGACGAGACGTGAAAAACAAATCCAAACAACCCTACCGCAAATGTCTAGAAGTAGGTTTTCCAGGGGGACAAACGTTGGTCCTATACCCCCATATAGCCAGCCTAGGCTATAGGCCTATATACAGACCTCGGTGACTTTTTTCAAAAATTTCACCGTTTCGCTCCGGGACACTTCCTATCATGTTCTAAATGACGAGACTAAGAAAACGAGACCCCACAACCCTACAACGCAAATGTATAGAAGTGGGTTTCCCATTAGGTTCAACATTGGCCAGTGCGCCAGTATGGGACTATATGGGGCTATATCGTACTTTTTCAAAAATTTCACCGATTCGCTCCGGGACACTTCCTATCATGTTCTAAATGACGAGACGTGAAAAACAAATCCAAACAACCCTACCGCAAATGTCTAGAAGTAGGTTTCCCAGGATGGTCCTATACCCCCCATACCCCATATAGGCATTTTCCCGTAATTTAGAATAAAGTCCGTGTTCCGTATTTTTTCAGGAAAAAATTTACATACACCCACCCTGGAACTAGGGGGAGATAACTCTATTGATAGGCAAGCCCCGTTAATCCCGGCGACCTATATACCCCCCATACCCCATATAGGCATTTTCCTGGATTTTTCGATAAAGCCCGTGTTCCGGGGTTTTTTCAGGAAAAATTTTACATGCACCCACCCAGCCCATCAGATGCCCCCTCACCTAGGCTTCACTTTGATACCTCACTCAACTCCATCGGCCCATTAGGGACTCCCCTAGCTCTCAAAACGTCTATTTCCATACCCTTGGCCCACCGCGCATGCGCAGAATGCCGATATTTCAACCCCACACCCAGCCCCTTAGATGCCCCCTCACATAAGCTTCACTTTGATACCTCCCTCGACCCCATCGGACCGTTAGTGGCTCCCCTAGCTCCAACACGGCTATTTTCATACCCTTGGGCCACCGCGCATGCGCAGAATGCCGATAGTTCAACCCCACACCCAGCCCATCAGATGCCCCTTCACGAATGCTTCACTTTGATACCCCTCTCGACCCCATTGGACCATTAGTAACTCCCCTAGCTCCAAAACGTCTATTTCCATACCCTTGGGCCACCGCGCATGCGCAGAATGCCGATATTTCAACCCCACACCCAGCCCATCAGATGCCCCTTCACGAACCACAACCCATAGTAAAATCCACAAGACCAAAATGACCACCCCTATACATCATACAGGCATTCCCCGTAAAGATGCAAATGTTCGAATCAGGGGAGATGACCCGGCATTTGTCTTACAGAGGGTTCGCCCAGTCAGAAGTTGTCTTCCTTGCCTCCAGAGGGCAGCACGATCGATGTCGTGATGTCAAAAGGGAATCCCCATAGCAAGCGCCGCCATTTTGTTTGTTTATTTTTTGCGGAGACATATCGGACAATAAACGCTCAACCCTGGGGTGGCACTGATGCTAGACTCGTCATAATAAGATCGTACAACACCTATATGGTATCTTTATTATTATTATATGTCTTAGAGGGTTTTTTGAGGGTAATGTGAGGGTTTTTGAGGGTAATGTTGCTCAATTTACCGTGACATGAGACGAGGCAAAAATTCAAGATGGCGGCCAAACATTCGAGTTGTCTCCTCAACCCATGGGACTACTTTCTGTCCGCGGAAGCTTTCTCCCGCAACCGCATTACCACCAGACCGCATCACCGCGGAAGAATTCGAGGTCAAAGGTTGCCGGAACTATAGTGCCCTTGACCTCTGTGACCTCCCCGTGACCTCCCCACCGCCTCGTTTCCTCCCTTGCATCCAAAGTGTACAGATGGCGCCACCATATGAAGTTGTGACGTCATAGTTACATCCGGGGAGAATGGGGATAAAAATCAACTATATATACTACTCGGCTGGCAAATTGATCACTTGATTTGGAAGATTCGCCATATCTATATCCGATTTTAATTCTGGTATTTCTTCTATCTTGAGGAGATGATCATTTCGGCAATATATAGTTTGATGACGATTTCCTCGTATTTCATGGCAAACATTACTGGAAAAGATACCCGTGTCGATTCACCGGCGGGGAATTTTCCGCGAGTTGGCGACACGTAGATTTGGTCATGTTCAGTGAAAGTTCATCGATTAATTTTAAATCTAAATACATTCCCCGTGTTTCTTGTATTATAGGATCATGAATGTAGTACAGGATCGTGAATTTAACACTTCTGCAGAACATAAAAAATATCGAGATAATGGTCAAAAACTCTATATTGACATCGTCTTGGGAAATCAGATTGACTTTCCATGCCTTGTTAGCATACGTTACTCGAATGAACATGTTCCCGACATTGTAGAAAAACATATATTAAAAATATGATAAACGAATATTTTTATGAGCCGAGAAGTCGAATCAATTCCTTTTTTTATTTGCAACTCCATAACCACAGTAATGTCACTTTATTATGACCATGTATTTGTCTGTCGTATATCCGTGATCATATACTAATAGTACATCTTTTAGTTTATAAATGGAGATTGCCTATGCATTCTACAGCAGACAATATATCTTGTGCCTTTTCATTCCCGAATGTTCTTTCCGAATACAGAGGAATTCATTTCATGTTTTTCTCGTAAGGCTCGCACGTGTGTTTTAACTCTCTAAAAAAAGTTGAGTGAAATTTCACTCAAGTAAGACTGGAAATTAATCCCACTCAATACTTGAGTGAGATTTTCACCCAGCTTGAGTTACTGTTCGCTCAACTTGAGTTAAATGCACTCAACTTGAGTGACATTCACTCAAGCATAAGAGTGAAAATTCATCCCACTCAAGTTGAGTGAACTTGAGTGGTTTTAACTCAAGTTGAGTGAAAAGTAACTCAAGTTTGAGTGAACAGGTACATTTTTTTAGAGAGTACATTTGCGGATCAATATCACGAGACGTCGAGAGGCATTATGGGATATGACGTCGCCGCCAAGGCGAAGGTCACAGGACCCGGGGCCAGTCTCTATGTATCTCAACGTTAGAGACGGGTATCCAGTCTAGAAACAATACGTCCATGTGACGTCATGAAGTCACGGTGGGAATGACGTTACTACCGTGACGTCAACATTGTGAATGACGTTACTACCGTGACGTCACAGTATGGCGTTAGAATGAAATTGAAACAAATGTTGCGACTGAAGGCAAAAACATGTCAATCGTCCAGGCTAGACACGCCTCCAAATCGAAGCTTCACATTACGAAACCCATCAAAACGTCCAGTCTCTATTTCCCTTTTTCTTCAATTTTTTTTTTTTTTTAGACCCGTCCAGTCTACCCATCTGTAAGCTGTAAACTGTACATCATATATAGCTTTCATGGCATCCCGTAATGCACTGTGCCGTGGGGTTAATTTGTGACTCGATAACATGAAAAGAGATAAGACGTGATGATAACTCTTAAAATAAATATTTGGCTCAGCGGAATAGACCTTTTCACCACGGATTCGGTAAATTTCGCGTCCATTCGGAGAAGCAAGTCACGTGGCGCAAAAACATGTTATCATCAACAACCAATCGTTTGCTGGTGGGTTGACAAGTCGGCTCACCTCATCGTTTTCTGTGTGCAGATTTTGTCTCTGCCATAACAGAGGTATGTAGCAAATAATTACAACGAATGATCTTTGAATTGAAAAGCATTTTCTTTTGTAATAAAGCGTCTGCCATAAGTCTGCAACCGTCAGTGTATTTTTTGTTTTAATTTATGATCTTTTATCGGCAATAATTTCAAGAAATAGTGTCATTTCCGGTTGTGATCTCCAGGCAGAGGTCGCAGCACAGACAAGATACGGCGCGAGATACAAAATGGCGACAGCGTCATTGACGAACGCCTTGACAGCATCATATATTGATTTGAAGGAGGTTTATGGGAGAGACCTTATTCCACAATCACTCCAGCATTTCAACATTACAAATATTATTTCGTTTTTTGTCGAGTCAGGCCATGACTACAAGTCTGGAGGTGAAACACGCACGCCGTTGGCTGCAAGATTCTCTTTTTGCATTTGTTACAGCCCGCCAGCAACTGGTTATTTCATTGGTCGAATCCAGCGTGCAATCGGGAGTTTCCGTTGACAGCTTTTCACGTTGTCACGTCTTTCGGCTATTTTCGGTATGAAAAGGTCTATGACAGACCACCATGGTCGATAAGATATGTTCACAGGCAGCAGTCCTTGGTTGGTTAGGGAAAGAGGGAAAGAGGAAAAGGTTGGGGGGGGGGAGTTTCTATAGACTTATACTTAGATCCAATATGGTCTCCAGTGCCACTCCATATATACATCTCGCAATATTTGTCCTCCGATATACAAGGACTGCTACCTGTGGATATGTTGTCATTGGACATGTCTGCGTTCAAGTCGACATTTCTATTGTAACGCAAGCTGGCGTCATTATATAAGGCGTACTGTTGGTTTGTTTACGTCATGATGCTGTCGTCAATCCAATTGTTGCATAACGTCACAATACGACGTTGCAATGAAAATGTACCAGAATGTAGCAACCTTACGCCCCAAAGCGATGCATTATCTACAGCCGCAAAGGCTAGACTAGTACCCATCCACTGCGCATGACCCGCTACCGCTAAGCTGGCGTCATTATATAAGGCGTACTGTTGGTTTGTTTACGTCATGATGCAAATACACGTCAACAGGTCATGACATCGCCGCTACAGTGAAGGTCGGCATTATTAGAAGCCTGTCGTCAATCGGCCCAACGTTATTAGGCGACGGCGGCCAGTCTACCGCAAAGGCAATCTCTAGATTATTACCCATCCACTGCGCATGACCGCTATCGCTATGCCAGTGGACCAATCTAGCCCCAGAACTCACTTTAGCTGCGAAAACTGACCTCTGGCCTAGTGGATTTCTGGGAGCAGAAACGGAAACGTCGCACTTGTTTGTTTACTTTCTTATTTATTCTACTTTTTATATGTTTTGTACTCTGTCCCAAATGGGATGCTCAGTGCAATAAAGAATCTTATCTTATCATGCACACAATTAATTTTCGGCGGAACCAATCTCGCATTCGTCTATTTCCGTATTGGCGGAAATTAGCCCAGTTGCTGAGTTCTGGTGATAGATTGCTATTATTCAGCTAAACATAGAAATAGTTTTGTATAATTTGAATGAGTTATGTTCGTTTGGTTAAAATTAACTGAATTTCACAATAAAATGCACCCGGATCTCTCGATTATCAAAGGCACTATTTCTTAGCCGGCTCACTGCGTGATCGTCATACGCTCCCCACCAGTGGGGATTTGTGCGTTCTATGTGAGAGGCTTGTTCCGCCAATACGGAAATAGCCGAACGTGAGATTGCCAGTGGACCAGTATCTACTAATGAAAAGACGTAATGGCGGCCAAATTTGAGCCCATACCTTCAACATGGAGTGTTTATGAAATGGCTCGATGCGTAGAGGAAGTGCTACAGATCAATGTGAAAACTATCGCTCAAGATATGCGTCTATGTCATCTTGCTTTAGGATTTGATAACGGATGGTGTTATGTAATGATATTCTGTAAAATACTGGTTCTTTTATCGACTTTCAGTTCGGCCTTAGGCTGTACAGCTTGACGAGAATGTCTGTGGGTCCGCAGTAACGTCACAGCAGAATTTTACACAACGTCACAATACGACGTTATAATGAAATTGTTAATCCGATTGTTGCATAACGACACAAATACACGTCAACAGGTCATGAGATCAGCAATAAAGATTCTTAGACTAGTACCCATCTACTGCGCATGACCCGCTATCGCTAAGCTTGTGGACCAGTATCTAATAATGAAAAGACGTAATGGCGGCCAAATTTGATCCCATACCTTCAACATGGAGTGTTTATAAAATGGCTCGATGCGTAGAGGAAATGCTACAGATCAATGTGAAAACTATCGCTCAAGATATGCGTCTGTTTCATCTTTCTTTAGGATTTGATAACTGATGATGTTATATAATGATATTCTGTAAAAGATTGTTTCTTTTATCGACCTTCAGTTCGGCCTTGTCAAGAACAGGCTGTACAGCTTGACGAGAGTGTCTGTGGGTCCGCGTCAGTCCGTAACGTCACAGCAGAATTTTTTTACACGTCACAATACGACGTTATAATGGAATTGTTAATCCGATTGTTGCATAACGTCACAAATACACGTCAACAGGTCATGACATCGCCGCTACAGTGAAGGTCGGCATTATTAGAAGCCTGTCGTCAATCGGCCCAACGTTATTAGGCGACGGCGGCCAGTCTATAAAGATTCTATTCTATTCTATTCTATTCTATGACATCGTCGCTACAGTGAAGGTCGGCATTATTAGCAGCCTGTCGTCAATCGGCCCAACGTTATTAGACGACGGCTTCGATTGCATATACATTTCGTCTAAACGGCTGAGCTGTTTGTAAAAAGCGGAAAACGGATCGAGGCTTGGTGAATGGCGCAAAGGAGCCAATATAAATGTTGGATGAAAGATGGGATGGTTTTTCCAAGCATCATGGCAATCTAGCCCCAGAAGTCACTTTAGCTGCGAAAACTGACCTCTGGCCTAGTGGATTTCTGGGAGCAGAAACGGAAACGTCGCACTTGTTTGTTTACTTTCTTATTTATTCTACTTTTTATATGTTTTGTACTCTGTCCCAAATGGGATGCTCAGTGCAATAAAGAATCTTATCTTATCATGCACACAATTAATTTTCGGCGGAACCAATCTCGCATTGGCGGAAATTAGCCCAGTTGCTGAGTTCTGGTGATAGATTGCTATTATTCAACTAAACATAGAAATAGTTTTGTATAATTTGAATGAGTTATGTTCGTTTGGTTAAAATTAACTGAATTTCACAATAAAATGCACCCGGATCTCTCGATTATCAAAGGCACTATTTCTTAGCCGGCTCACTGCGTGATCGTCATACGCTCCCCACCAGTGGGGATTTGTGCGTTCTATGTGAGAGGCTTGTTCCGCCAATACGGAAATAGCCGAACGTGAGATTGGCATCATGGAGACGAGATTTGAAAGTGTGAAACGTTGCTGGGTAACGTGACGTCAAATGGTGACGTCATGCCAGAGTTTGCTACATCATTATGACGTCAGTGTCTTGTATGCTGGGAAACTGAGAACACGTCAGGAACTTGAGGGTGGGATATCAGGATAATCTGACGGTAGGGTTTTTCTGAGTTATACCGAAGACAGGGAGGGATCAAACAATGGAAGTCCACACTGCTTTACCCAAACTCCGATGTGTAGAAGCCATCCATAAATGTTCTCTATACAACCCAAGTTATAAGTCAGGTATGTATGGTATGATAACCGACTCTGTCATTGTGTTTAACAATCAATTTAATCATTAAGGTTACCATTGTGGTTTTCATGCCTTTGATTAGCAATAAAGTTATTTTATCTTATGCTCTATCGAACATACACCAAGTAGACTGTTTCAAACCCTTTCATCACAATTAAGACCAAGAATAGCACTTTGTTTTCGGTCAACGCATACAAGAGTCTATGAACGACAGTAAAAGGATTTTCTGAAATCGGGCAAAGGAGCGTGTGGATATGGTTACGTAGAGTACAGTTTTCCTTTTTTATTTTGTAGTATCATTTGAAACTTCAATACGCTGGTCGGAGTCCGGAGTTTTCCCCATAACATTCTGTCCAATGATGCGTATCTATAGGCCTAGCCGCTTATACCGAGACAACTTACTGTTCGGGTGGGAATTGATACGTTGTTACTCAGAATTTCCAGAGTGCATACAACACTAATGTTCCAGGGTAATCAGGGGAATACCATCTAGACCTAACGCTATGAAGACTTCGTGTGAAATGTTCGCCGATATTCTGCGAGATCCCATAATAAGCCAATCACGACAATTTCTGACTTTTCTCTCTGATAATGAGTGACGTTTACTTCACGGAGATTAACATCTTCGCGCGGCACAATCTTTTGATATTTTCTACCCCCTAACAAAGCCAGACTTTTCGGCGGGATTAAAATCTTTGATCTTCGCGGTATATGTCTGGAAATGATGCCGTATTTGAATACTGTTTCTCGATAATGTTTATATATTAGACCACGTGCTACCGCGTGTGATCACTGTGGGCGTGATTTCAACAAGCTATCCACCTGATTGGCTAACAAATGTAGTTTCAAATTCGCACGGGATTTATATAGGGCTGAATTCAGATATAATACTCCTTGATATTATATCTGAGTTTACTGAGATTGATGTTCAATCAACAAGTGTAGTGTTTGAATTGGGTATGCGGAGATGTGTAATGTTTGCCATGGGTATGCAAAGATGAAGTTCATCAGGTTTATAAATTAATGGAAAAAATCAAGCGAAAAATACATCTTCTGTGTTATTGGCGTGTTTCCGGAGATTATAGTATGCGAATAGAAAAATCAACATATGGCCTACAAAAACTGTGACCGAGTTTCAATTTTCCCCGAAAAAAGTAGTTTTTTGGCGCTGGGCGCTTTCACACGGAATTTATGTCCATGAGAGTGTGGTTGATAAATTACATGAACAGGTCAACTATAGTGAAACCAAGGTGACTGTTTGAGATATGTCTATGCACATTTAAAGTAGATAATCGTAAATGATTGATAATATATGACGCCAACATGAAATGATCATATTCAAGACACAATGATTCTCATGAACAAATGATTGTCAGTGAGTCTACGCAGATGGTCTGAGGAAGCTCTCAAGTTCAACGGTATGGATGTGAATATATTTTTTTAGCATTATGCCTACTACAACTCCTAATACAGTTTGTTGTTCATCAGAATATTATTATATATTTTTGAATTAGAATGTATGTATTTTTTGTAGTATCACGGCTTATATTTTGTTTCAAGTTGTAACGTTGTGCAAAAGTGGAATATGAAAACAGATTTATTAATCCTTGTTCACTATGTGCGCAAATTATTTATGAAATCACATATTCCTTTCGCTTTCAATGACCTCCGACGTCGTGATCGAGTCGATAACATTGTTATATGACGATGGTGACATCAATCCAATGGTATAGGTTTTCACAATAGAACCAGAAGATAAACCAAACGTGGTAAAAATCGGCAATCAAAGAATAGCCTGCATGGATAGATTCAGACTCACGAGGATTCGGCGTTTATTGTCCGCCATGCTATTGTACGTTATATCGCTCACGAGGATTGATCGTTTATTGTCCGCCATGCTATTGTACGTTATATCGCTCACGAGGATTGATCGTTTATTGTCCGCCATGCTATTGTACGTTATATCGCTCACGAGGATTGATCGTTTATTGTCCGCCATGCTATTGTACGTTAAATCGCTCACGAGGATTGATCGTTTATTGTCCGCCATGCTATTGTACGTTAAATCGCTCACGAGGATTGAGCGTTTATTGTCCGCCATGCTATTGTACGTTAAATCGCTCACGAGGATTGTGCGTTTATTCTCCGCCATGCTATTATACGTTAAATCGCTCACGAGGATAGATCGTTTATTGTCCGCCATGCTATTGTACGTTAAATCGATCACGAGGATTGAGCGTTTATTGTCCGCCATGCTATAGTACGTTGAATGGTTCACGAGGATTGATGGTTTTGTCACCGCCATGCTATTGTACGTTAAATGGCTCACGAGGATTGAGCGTTTATTGTCCGCCATGCTATTCTGCGTTAAATGGTTCACGAGGATTGATCGTTTATTGTCCGCCATGCTATCGTACGTTCAATGGCTCACGAGGATTGAGCGTTTATTGTCCGACATGCTATTATACGTTAAATGGCTCACGAGGATTGAGCGTTTATTGTCCGCCATGCTATTGTACGTTAAATGGTTCACGAGGATTGAGCGTTTATTGTTCGCCATGCTATTATAGGTTAAATCGCTCACGAGGATTGAGCGTTTATTGTCCGCCATGCTATTGTACGTTAAATGGATCACGAGGATTGAGCGTTTGTTGTCCGCCATGCTTTTGTACGTTAAATCGCTCCCGAGGATTGAGCGTTTATTGCCCGCCATGCTATTGTACGTTAAATCGATCACGAGGATTGAGTGTTTCTTGTCCGCCGTGCTATTGTACGTTAAATCACTCACGAGGAATGAGCGTTTTTTGTTCGCCCTGCTATTATAGGTTAAATCGCTCACGAGGATTGAGCGTTTATTGTCCGCCATGCTATTGTACGTTAAATGGCTCACGAGGATTGAGCGTTTGTTGTCCGCCATGTTTTTGTACGTTAAATCGCTCCCGAGGATTGAGCGTTTATTGCCCGCCATGCTATTGTACGTTAAATCGCTCACGAGGATTGAGTGTTTCTTGTCCGCCGTGCTATTGTACGTTAAATCACTCACGAGGATTGAGCTTTTATTGTCCGCCATGCTATTATACGTTGAATCGCTCACGAGGATTGAGCGTTTATTGTCCGCCATGCTATTATACGTTAAATCGCTCACGAGGATTGAGCGTTTATTGTCCGCCATGCTATTATACGTTAAATCGCTCACGAGGATTGATCGTTTATTGTACGCCATGCTATTATACGTTAGATGGCTCACGAGGATTGAGCGTTTATTGCCCGCCATGCTATTGTACGTTAAATCGCTCACGTGGATTGAGCGTTTATTCTCCGCCATGCAACTGTACGTTAAATGGCTCATGCCATCGTTTATTGACCGCCATGCTATTGCCATCGTTTATTGACCGCCATGCTATTATACGTTAAATCACTCACGAGGATTGAGGGTTTATTGTCCGCCATGCTATTGTACGTTAAATGGATCACGAGGATTGATAATTTGTTGTCCGCCATGCTATTGTACGTTAAATCGCTCACGAGGATTGAGCTTTTATTGTCCGCCATGCTATTATACGTTAAATCGCTCACGAGGATTGAGCGTTTATTGTCCGCCATGCTATTATACGTTAAATCGCTCACGAGGATTGAGCGTTTATTGTCCGCCAAGCTATTGTACGTTAAATGGCTCACGTGGATTGATCGTTTATTGTCCGCCATGCTATTGTACGTTAGATGGCTCACGAGGATTGAACGTTTAGTGTCCTGTATGCTACTGTACTTAACAAGACTCACGAGGATTGATCGTTTATTGTCCGCCATGCTATTGTACGTTAAATGACTCACGAGGATTGAGCGTTTATTGTCCGCCATGCTATAATACGTCAAATTGCTCACGAGGATTGAGCGTTTATTGTCCACCATGCTATTGTGCGTTAAATGGCTCACGAGGATTGAGCGTTTGTTGTCCGCCTTGCTTTTGTACGTTAAATCGCTCCCGAGGATTGAGCGTTTATTGCCCGCCATGCTATTGTACGTTAAATCACTCACGAGGATTGAGTGTTTCTTGTCCGCCGTGCTATTGTACGTTAAATCACTCACGAGGATTGAGCTTTTATTGTACGTTAAATCGCTCACGAGGATTGAGCGTTTATTGTCCGCCATGCTATTAGACGTTAAATCGCTCACGAGGATTGAGCGTTTATTGTCCGCCATGCTATTGTACGTTAAAACGCTCACGAGCATTGCGCCTTTATTGTCCGCCATGCTATTATACATTAAATGACTCACGAGGATTGAGCGTGTATTGTCCGCCATGCCATTATACGTTAAATGGCTCACGAGGATTGAGCATTTATTGTCCGCCATGCTATTGTACGTTAGATGGCTCACGAGGATTGATCGTTTAGTGTCCTGTTTGTTATTGTGCTTAAAAAGACTCACGAAGATTGATCGTTTATTGTCCGCCATGCAATTGCACGTTAAATCGCTCACGTGGATTGATCGTTTATTGTCCGCCATGCTATTGTATGTTAGATGGCTCACGAGGATTGAACGTTTAGTGTCCTGTATGCTATTGTACTTAAAAAGACTCACGAGGATTGAGCGTTTATTGTCCGCCATGCTACTGTACGTTAAATGGCTCACGAGGATTGATCGTTTATTGGCCGCCATGCTATTATACGTCAAATTGCTTACGAGGATTGAGCGTTTATTGTTCGCCATGCTATTATAGGTTAAATCGCTCACGAGGATTGAGCGTTTATTGTCCGCCATGCTATTGTACGTTAAATGGCTCACGAGGATTGAGCGTTTGTTGTCCGCCATGCTTTTGTACGTTAAATCGCTCCCGAGGATTGAGCGTTTATTGCCCGCCATGCTATTGTACGTTAAATCGCTCACGAGGATTGGGCGTTTCTTGTCCGCCGGGCTATTGTACGTTAAATCACTCACGAGGATTGAGCTTTTATTGTCCGCCATGCTATTATACGTTAAATTGCTCACGAGGATTGAGCGTTTATTGTCCGCCATGCTATTATACGTTAAATCGCTCACGAGGATTGAGCGTTTATTGTCCGCCATGCTATTGTACGTTAAAACGCTCACGAAGATTGAGCCTTTATTGTCCGCCATGCTATTATACGTTAAATGACTCACGAGGATTGAGCGTGTATTGTCCGCCATGCCATTATACGTTAAATGGCTCACGAGGATTGAGCGATTATTGTCCGCCATGCTATTGTACGTTAGATGGCTCACGAGGATTGATCGTTTAGTGTCCTGTATGCTATCGTACGTAAAAAGACTCACGAGGATTGATCGTTTATTGTCCGCCATGCTATTGTACGTTAAATGACTCAAGAGGATTGAGCCTTTATTCTCCGCCATGCTACTGTACGTTAAATGGATCACGAGGATTGATAATTTGTTGTCCGCCATGCTATTGTACGTTAAATGATTCACGAGGATTGAGCGTGTATTGTCCGTCATGCCATTATACGTTAAAGGGCTGACGAGGATTGAGCGTTTATTGTCCGCCATGCTACTATACGTTAAATGGCTCACGAGGATTAAGCGTTTATTGTCCGCCATGCTATTATACGTTAAGAGGCTCACGAGGATTGAGCGTTTATTGTCCGCCATGCTATTATACGTTAAATAGCTCACCAGGATTGAGCGTTTATTGACCGCCATGCTATTATATGTTAAATGGCTAGCGAGGGTTGAGCGTTTATTGTCCGCCATGCTATTGTACGTTACATGGCTCGCGAGGATTGAGCGTATATAATGCGCCATGCTATTATACGGTAAATGGCTCACGAGGTTTGAGCGTTTATTGTCCGCCATGCTATTATACATTAAATGGCTCACGGGGATTGAGCCTTTATTGTCCGCTATGCTATTATACTTTAAATGGCTCACGGGGACTGAGCCTTTATTGTCCGCCATGCTATTATACGTTAAATGGCTCACGAGGATTGAGCGTTTATTCTCCGCCATGCTAATGTACATTAAATGGCTCAAGAGGATTGAGCGTTTATTGCCCGTTATGCTATTGTACGTTAAATGGCTGACGAGGATTGAACGTTTATTGGCCGCTATGCTATTGTACGTTAAATGGCTCACTAGGATTGGGCGTTTATTGTCCGTCATGATATTGTACGTTAAATGGCTCACGAGGATTGATCGTTTTTTGTCCGCCATGCAAGTGTATGTTAAATGGCACACGAGGATTGAGCGTTTAGTGTCCGCCATGCTATTATACGTTAAATGGCTCACGAGGATTGAGCGTTTATTCTCCGCCATGCTAATGTACGTTAAATGGCTCACGAGGATTGAGCGTTTATTGCCCGCTATGCTATTGTACGTTAAATGGCTGACGAGGATTGAACGTTTATTGTCCGCTATGCTATAATACGTTAAACAGCTCACAAGGATTGAGCGTTTATTGTCCGCCATGCTATTATACGTTAAATGGCTCACGAGGATTGATCTTTTATTGTCCGCCATGCAAGTGTATGTTAAATGGCACACGAGGTCCGCCATGCTATTATGCGTTAAATCGCTCACGAGGATTGATCGTTTATTGTCCGTCATGCTATTGTACGTTAAATGGCACACGAGGATTGATCGTTCATTGTCCGCCATGCTATTGGACGTTAAATGGCTCACGAGGATTGAGCGTTTATTGTCCGCCATGCTATTATACGATAAATCGCTCAGGCGGATTGACCGTTTGTTGTCCGCCAAGCTACTATACGTTAAATCGCTCACGAGAAGTGATCGTTTATTGTCCGCCATGCTATTGTACGTTAAATCGCTGACGAGGATTGATCGTTTATTGTCCGCCATGCTATTATACGTTAAATGGTTCACAAGGATTGAGCGTTTATTGTCCGCCAAGCTATTGTACGTTAAATCGCTCACGTGGATTGATCGTTTATTGTCCGCCATGCTACCGGTATTGTACGTTAGATGGCTCACGAGGATTGATCGTTTAGTGTCCTGTCTTTCAACCCTATTGACGAGGGCCCTTCAGGAGGTAAAAGCGTTTTGGGAAAGGTATTGCGCCACTATTTCTAAGAACTCTGGCGTTGAATGTATGTGGATATTGAAAAACTCAAAATGTCTTACGGAAGAGCTTGATGCTAAAGGTCACATACCGTACAGACATGTATCCACATGGGATTTCTCGACTCTCTATACTACAATCCCTCATCAGGACCTTATTGACCGTCTAAGTTCATTAATAGTATCTGTGTTCAAGAAAACTGATCGTAGATATATTAATGTCGGAAGCCATAAAGCATTCTTTAGCTCTACTACATACAAGAGATATCATTCATGTGATGTTTCTTTGTTTAAGTAGTTGCTTGAATTTCTCATTAAAAATGTCTGTGTAAAATTTGGCAACACAATATATCAACAGCATATAGTATTCCAATGGGTACTAATGGTGCACCACTGTTGGCTGACCTATATCTGTTCTCTTATGAATATATGACTATATGCAGGCGCTTTCAAAAACCGATCCATTCAAAGCCCGTTCCTTCTCATTCACCAAACGCTATATAGACGATCTTCTCGCTGTGGATAATCGCTATATAAATGGCGCAGTGAAGGATATATATCCACCTTCACTGGATTTGAAGGAAACTACAGATAGCCCTACAGGCACATCTTATTTAGATCTCTACCTCTATAAAATGAAGCTGAGGCATTCTCTCTCGTCGACTTTACTTGACAAAGAGATGATTACAATTTCGACATCTACGTAAACTATCCCTTTCTGGATAGTAATATTCCAGTGGGACCTGCATATGGCGTACATATCTCGCTTAGTAGCATTTGCTAGATCCTGTGTTAAATGTGATGATTTTAAGTCACAAAACATTGTTGCAGAAACTTATAAAACAGGGCTATTCCACCAAGCGCCTCCACTCAAAGTTTCTCAAATTTGGCGATACATATCGCATGCTGATAGCAAAATACGAACGTAGCGTGCAAGATCTATGGCGCTACGTTTCGTAACATGTCTAATTCCGCTAACCCGGGGCTAGGGGCCGTATGAACCCATGTACTTCAAGATCCTCATGGTACTCATATAGACAGTCACAATCAAAGCGTGACTGAGATACATCATTCTTTAGATGACGACTTTACAACGAATATTATGGATTAAGAATACTGATCAGCGATACGGATTTGATATTTTTGGAACATCATGATGTCTTGCCGGCATCATTGAAAACTGTTGACCGCTTCTCTCTTGCAGGAAACCAGCTTAATAATGACCAAACAAGCCATTTCATGTCCAAAGAAAATGTGAAATACACAGACAAAAAATCAACCAGCATTTTCCTCTTAAAGTCTCTGATTTAGCAGACGACAGTCTCTGGTCTAGCAGACGACATACTTTGAACTAGAAACAAACCCTCAAAAACAACAACTGAGCACTTAAAAAACATCAAGACACATCTACTATATTCCGCTTATGTAAAAGAACAACAAAAATAATTCAAAAGACAAAAAAAAGGTTATCAAGAAGAAAAAACTTCAGAACTATTTCTTTCAGCGCAAGAGCTTTGTTTTGTGCAAGAGTAAACCGGGCACTTCCTGTTACAAGAGTTACAGCTCCCCTATATATATCTGGATGACCCTACAGGGTCATCAGACCCTAACGGGTCTACATCGATATATAAAAATACA
Source organism: Hanleya hanleyi (assembly GCA_036873755.1). NCBI lineage: Eukaryota > Metazoa > Mollusca > Polyplacophora > Lepidopleurida > Hanleyidae > Hanleya > Hanleya hanleyi. The sequence goes on from JAVTVY010004785.1 coordinate 17,626, forward strand.
TACAGTAAATAAATGTAGCGAAACTGCCTTTGTGTGCGGCAAATATAATATTGTTAAATAATCATGACGAATTTTTGGCCCGGAGTATACACAAATTCATGTGGGCCCTATCCTATGGGTGACACAACAGGCTTTTCGACCCCTTCTGAACACGGTGATTCTAGTGCTGCTCTGCTGATTAAGCTATAACCGTTCGGTTGAAACTACTCCCGGGAATAGCCCCAGTAAACGTTCGCCCTCCCTGTTGGTACCGGTAAAGCCTATAGAATTATTGTACATTGAACTGTCCGAGTAAACGCCCGCCCTCCGTGTCGATAGCGGTACATGAAATTTTTTGTCTGAAAACGTGATTTGCAACTACAGTTGTTGCGAAGGCCTACATTAAATTGACTGAGCCTGTACTTTTCATCGTCAACAATGGCGGTTACCACACTCTCTACGTGCTGGTTGTTCGCGTAAATATACTTGGGAACAATCATGGTTACCACTCTCTCCACTTAGGAGTTGTTCACATGAACATACTTGGGAACACAGAAGAAGGGGAACTATACAGATTTAGACACGTTCGTGAGAACTTTAATATATTTCTCCCACGTAAGGGCAAAACAATGTGCGAGCTTTCAACTCTCAAGCAAACAGAAATTACCAGTGATCATTCATCAATTATTCAAGATTTTAATCGCGCCATAATTCATATTCATTCCAAACGAAGCATTATGCAGTCATGGGGACTGTAGCAAATAAATTGTATGCTTCTGCGTAATATTTCCTACAACATCGTAATTTCACACAGTATTAGTTCGATTAAATTTATTCCAAATTATGAAAACAATTAATCCGTCAAGTAGTTTTCAACATGGCAGCAAGCAACAGGTTAGCCTTGGTAGACCCATTTTGAATATTTCCAACTCACTTGTCGCAGCGTGACGTCAGCTAACGTGGCAGAAATGACAACAGGTCACAAATATATTTCCAATCTGTATGTGATTAACTCAAACTCGTGTGTCGTAGTTTGACCTAATACGTCATAGTTTAAACCTTGTAATCACCCAAATAACGAATGAATATGTTTATAAGAGAGACGGAGATATTTGTCCTGCCATTCAAAATAACTGCTGCAAAGGTTATGTAAATGTCGGTGAAGGGCTGTGATCCCCTACTATTACTACCGATACCAAGTTTGAATAATCGGACTGATAAGCTAGGAAATAACCCCACCTCGTTTCGGCTATTTGAGGCCTCCTCAGGCCCGTGGTGCGGCCATTTCACCCCTACACCCCCTCTAAATATTCTTCTTTCTTTTTGAGCTAGGGGTCTGAAACTTCCCACAACATATCTTGGGGCCAAACACCATCAGAAAATGTTCTTTGGAGCCCAAGATGGAGCTTAGTAGTATAGGATCCGCATCTTGTTACCACTTGACCTACTTTCATAGAGGCCAAGGCCGCTATAGTTCCGGCAAAGGTCACTTGCGCCGGAGGATGTATTCCTCCGTGATGATGCGGTCCGGCGATGCGGTCACTTCCGTTTCCGGGTAAGTAGTAGTATAAGAGTGAAAAAGGTCCCATTGACCCCTTTGCACTTAAATGACCTCAAAAATTTGCATATGACCTCTGCGACAGCCAATCAGAAGCGAATATTTTGACAAAACTACCCCAACACAGAAGAGTTCCAATGGGGAGGTAATTCTTGATGCACTTTTGTGGTTTTTGTCAAAATGCCGGATTATCTTCCCTGATTCGAACATTTGCATATTAAATCTATACGAGAAAATACCTGTATGGGGTATGGATGATCCGATGGGGTCGTATGAGGTATCAAAGTGAAGCTTAGGTGAGGGGGCATCTAATGGGCTGGGTGCGGGATTGAAATAGCGTCATTCTGCGCATGCGCGGTGGACCAAGGGTATGGAAATAGACGTTTTGGAGCTAGGAGAGCCCGTAATGGTCCGATGGAGTTGAGTGAGGTATCAATGTGAAGGATTCGTGAAGGGGCATCTGATGGGCTGGGTGCTGGGTTGAAATAGCGTCATTCTGCGCATGCGCGATCGCCAAAGGGTATGGAAATAGACGTTTTGGGGCTAGGGGAGCCCCTATTGGGCCGATGGACTCGAGTGAGGTATCATTGTGAAGCATTCGTAAAGGGGCATCTGCCTGGACTAGTGGTTCGGGCGTTGTCACCAGTCTGCGCATGCGCAAATAGGGAATTCTGGGAAAAGGGTATGGAAATACACGTTTTAGGGTCTGACTGGGCCACTAGTGGGCCGATTGGGTCGAGTGAGGTATTAATGTGAAGCACACATGAGGGGGCATCTGACTGGAATAGTGGTTCGGGTGTTGTCACCAGTCTGCGCATGCGCAAACAGGGAATTGTGGGAAAAGGCTATGGAAATACACGTTTTAGGGTCTGACTGGGCCACTAGTGGGCCGATTGGGTCGAGTGAGGTATTAATGTGAAGCACACATGAGGGGGCATCTGACTGGAATAGTGGCTCGGGCGTTGTCACCAATCTGCGCATGCGCAAACAAGGAATTGTGGGAAAAGGGTGTGGAAATAGACGTTTTGGGATCTAGGGGAGCCCCTAATGGACAGGGAATTATGGGAAAAGGGTATGGAAATAGACGTTCTCGGGTCTAGGTGAGCCCCTAATGGGCCGATTGGGTGGAGTGAGGTATCAATGTGAAGCTCTTGTGAAGGGGCATTCGCCTGTACTAGTGTCTCGGCCGTTGTCACCAGTCTGCGCATGCGCAAACAGGGAATTGTGGGAAAAGGCTATGGAAATACACGTTTTGGGATCTAGGGGAGCCCCTAGTGGGCCGATTGGGTCGAGTGAGGTATTAATGTGAAGCACACATGAGGGGACATCTGACTAGACTAGTGGTTCGGGCGTTGTCACCAATCTGCGCATGCGCAAACAGGGAATTGTGGGAAAAGGGTGTGGAAATAGACGTTTTGGGATCTAGGGGAGCCCCTAATGGTCCTATGGAGTCGTATGAGGTATCCATGTGAAGCACACACGAGGGGGCATCTGCCTGGACTAGTGTCTAGGTCGTTGTCACCAGTCTGCGCATGCGCAGACAGGGAATTATGGGAAAAGGGTATGGAAATAGACGTTCTCGGGTCTAGGGGAGCCACTAATCGTCCGATGGAGTTGAGTGAGGTATCGTTGTAAAGGATACGTGAGGGGGCATCCGCCTGGTCTAGTATGACGTGAGACTGACGTCATTCTGCGCATGCGCAGTAGACAAAATGTATGGAAATGGGCGTTTTGGGGTCTAGGTGAACCACTAATGGTCCAATGGAGTTGAGTGAGGTATCAATATGAAGCACACATGAGGCGGCATCCGCCTGGCCTAGTCGCTTAGGCGTTGTTTCCATTCTGCGCATGCGCAGACAGGGAATTGTGGGAAAAGGCTATGGAAATAGACGTTTTGGGATTTAGGAGAGCCCCTAATGGTCTGATGGAGTCATATGAGGTATCCATGTGAAGCACACATGAGGGGGCATCTGACTGGACTAGTGGCTCGGCCGTTGTCAACATTCTGCGCATGCGCAGACAGGGAATTGTGGGAAAAGTGTATGCAAATAGACGTTTTGGGGTCTATTTGGGCCCCTGGTCGGCCTATGAGGTCGAGTGAGGTATTGTTGTAAAGGATACGTGAGGGGACATCCGCCTGGACTAGTATGACGTGGAACTGACGTCATTCTGCGCATGCGCAGTAGACAAAATGTATGGAAATAGACGTTTTAGGGTCTAGGTGAACCACTAATGGTGAGGATACGTGAGGGGGCATCCGCCTGGACTAGTATGACGTGGAACTGACGTCATTCTGCGCATGCGCAGTAGACAAAATGTATGGAAATAGACGTTTTAAGGTCTAGGTGAACCACTAATGGTCCAATGGAGTTGAGTGAGGTATCAATGTAAAGCAGTCGTGAAGGAGCATCCAGTCATGGATGGGTGCATGTAAAATTAGGATTTTTTCCCGAAAATATAAAAAGCGGAACACGGACTTTACCCCTAAAATAGAGGAAAACACCTATCAACCCTAGACAAAAGGGCTAATATCGGTCCCCGGGCTTATTGGGACCTGCCTATCAAGTCAATGGTGTGGATGCATGTAAAACTTTCTCCAGAAAAAAGCGGAAAGCGGACTTTACCCCTAAAATAGGGGAAAACACCTATGAACCCTATCTCAATTCCGGAGCTCCAAGAGCTCCCGAGCTCCGAGTTCCAAGAGCTCCTAACTCCAAGAGCTCCGGAGCTCCGAACTCCAAGAGCTCCGGAGCTCCGACGGCACCACCGGGCGTTGCTACAAGAGAACTCGGAGCTTCGGAGCTCCGGAGCTCCGAGTTCCAAGAGCTCCGGAGCTCCGAGTTCCAAGAGCTCCGGAGCTCCGAGTTCCAAGAGCTCCGGAGCTCCGAGTTCTCTTGTAACAACGCCCGCCAACGCCAAGCTCATCGCTTCAACGCCATGGTGAATTAGCCCAAAAGCTCTGATTTTTCTAGACACTAATTCATTGGAAACGCAGTGACGTCCGTCAACGTTCATCGGTACACCCTAACATAACGCCTTGAAGCAATGAGGTAGATAAATGACAGAACAACAACAACAAAGATGAGAGAACAACAACAACAACAAGTGTTTTCATGTAGTTTATTTTCCCCTCCATCATAACATACCCACGCTGGGGGAGCCGCGTTGGGTGTGTTTACAATTCAAGAAGTCTCTTGTCCAATCAGAGGCCGCCATTTGGCATTGCACCTGCCATAGTCGTTCTTGTCCGTTAGATGTATACTCAGCTGCTCTTGTCCAATCAGAAGTCGCCGTTTCAGAAAGTTCCATCTTTGCTCGGTGTTACCTAATATGATTCTTACTCATCCATCCATCCGCCTCAGATACTTGTTTGCGCATTGTGAGTATCTATCAGTGCATGGGTGAATACATTCAGGGGCTCCGGAGCTCGGAGCGCCGGAGCTCTTGTAGCTCGGAGCTCCGGAGCTCCTGGAGCTCGGAGAAGCTTTCACAACATCTTTGAGGCGTCCCCAACGCCCATCTTAACGCATGGACGCACTAACGACGGTGAGTGAGTAAGTAAGTGTGTGAGTGTGTGAGTCTTCCGGTTCCGGTCACGTGACGGTAAACATGGAAAACCCCGGATGTAAGATGAGGACCCGGATGTAAAACCACAGCACCCAAGGAAGTGACCTTTGACCCTGCGCTACTCGAAAGTGACGTCATCGTACGCAGGCACATATATATACCCGGTGCACCCTGTACCTTATAGCCCTTAGGGCATAGGGTACACCAGGGTGTGGGTGCATCGGGTAGACTGGTGACAACACCCGAACCACTATTCCAGTCAGATGCCCCCTCATGTGTGCTTCACATTAATACCTCACTCGACCCAATCGGCCCACTAGTGGCCCAGCCAGACCCTAAAACGTGTATTTCCATACCCTTTTCCCACAATTCCCTGTGTGCGCATGCGCAGACTGGTGACAACGCCCGAACCACTAGTCCAGGCAGATGCCCCTTTACGAATGCTTCACAATGATACCTCACTCGAGTCCATCGGCCCAATAGGGGCTCCCCTAGCCCCAAAACGTCTATTTCCATACCCTTTGGCGATCGCGCATGCGCAGAATGACGCTACTTCAACCCAGCACCCAGCCCATCAGATGCCCCTTCACGAATCCTTCACATTGATACCTCACTCAACTCCATCGGACCATTACGGGCTCTCCTAGCTCCAAAACGTCTATTTCCATACCCTTGGTCCACCGCGCATGCGCAGAATGACGCTATTTCAATCCCGCACCCAGCCCATTAGATGCCCCCTCACATAAGCTTCACTTTGATACCTCATACGACCCCATCGGATCATCCATACCCCATACAGGTATTTTCTCGTATAGATTTAATATGCAAATGTTCGAATCAGGGAAGATAATCCGGCATTTTGACAAAAACCACAAAAGTGCATCAAGAGTTACCTCCCCATTGGAACTCTTCTGTGTTGGGGTAGTTTTGTCAAAATACTCGCTTCTGATTGGCTGTCGCAGAGGTCATATGCAAATTTTTGAGGTCATTTAAGTGCAAAGGGGTCAATGGGACCTTTTTCACTCTTATACTACTACTCGGGTATAAGACTGCGGACCGAAAGCATTTTCACGTCAACGAGACTTCAAATTCGCGGGTGGTCGCTTCGCCTGAATCTCAGGGAATATCCGGCAATCCGGAGGGTAATCGAGGTCAAGGTCCTAGCTGGAGTCGAACCCGTACTGCACACTCCAGAAGCGGGCACGTTATCCACTGCACCACGAGTCAGACCCTACAAGGCAAGGTTTAAAATACCATAATATACCAACCAGAGGGCAGATCTATTGGTGCGGATGGACCGTGGGAGGTGTCAATGTGTAGTACTCGCGGCGGAGTATCAGACTGGATGGGTGTGTCATGGTAAAGACGTAGCAAAAGTCCATGGAAATGGACGTTTTGGAGTCGAGGTGGACCACTATCGATCCGAATGGACCGTGGTAGGTGTCAATGTGTAACACTCGTGTGGGAGCATCCGACTGGATGGGTGTGTCGTGGAAATGACGTTATTCGGCGCATGCCCAGTGGAAAAAGCGCATATGAAGGATGTGTTGGGGTCGATATGAATCAATATTGGTCCGATTGGGCCGTGCGAGGTGTCACAAAACATTGTTGCAGAAACTTGTAAAACAGGGCTATTCCACCAAGCGCCTCCACTCAAAGTTTCTCAAATTTGGCGATACATATCGCATGCTGATAGCAAAATACGAACGTAATGTGCAAGGTCTATGGCGTTACGTGTCTAATTCCTCTTAACCCGGAGCTAGGAGCCGTATGAACCCATGTACTTCAAGATCATGATGGTGCTCATATGAACAGTCACAATCAAAGCGTGACTGAGATGCATCATTCTCTAGATGACGACTTTACAACGATTATTATGGATTAAGAATACTGATCAGCGATAAGGATTTTATATTTTTGGAATATCATGATATCTTGTCGGCATCATTGAAAACTGTTGACCGCTTCTCTCTTGCAGGAAACCAGCTTATGTTTATGTATACTGTGATTGTCTTTTTGAATTTGGTGCTAATACTGTTATATGGAATATGGAATAGGTCTTTGGATTATGGACGCGGATATTCTTCAATGGACGACGGCTGAATTATGAATGACGGACTAGACGCTTGTAATAGCAATAGTGAAGAACTCGTGAAGGAGCATTCGACTGTATGAGTATGATGTAGAACCGACGTCATTATGCGCACGCGCAGAAGAAAAATGCATTGGAGTGGAAGTTTTGGGGTCAAGGTGGTCCACTATTGCTCCGATTGGGCCGTTGGAGGTGTCATAGTGGAGCACCAGTGGAGTAGCATCCGACTGGAGAATTGTAGCGTAGAATGGACGTTTTGGTGTAGAGATGGTCCAATATTGGTCCGACTGGGCCGTCGGAGGTGTACTGGTGAAGCACTCTTGGAGTAGAGTCAGACTGGGAGTGATATGCGACTGCGCAAGCTGCAAGTAGTAGAGAAAAGGGAGATTAGAAAGAGCAAAGGAGCGCGTTTGGGAGAGGTGGCCATGTTGAAGTGTTGCCTCAGCGTATGTTTGACCAATGCTGGACATAGTGAAAACATTTTAAGTCTAAGCCTGAAATATCTCGGTGCAGACGTTCAATGTAAAACATATCGTGTATCGTGTTGCGCCGTTGAGGTGTGAATTGGTTTATTATATAATGTATACTGTATATAGCCAAAAGGTTATTTTCGCAGGCGTGAAAAAAACCCACTGTCGCGTGTCTTTCTCCAACTACCATAAATAAACATACCAAAGGCTAAAAAGAGAAAACAAATCACACTAGAACGAATGTCAATTTGCCAAAGCCTACTCGAGTGACCTAACCGAGTCTGTGAAACTTAGTAACCCTTTGGCTGAGCCAGACACCATTACTTCAAATCTTTGGATTATGGACGCGGATATTCTCTAATGGACGACGGCTGAATTATGAATGACGGACCAGACGCTTGTAACCCTTTGACTGAGCCAGACACCATTATTTCAAATCTTTGGATTATGGACGCGGATATTCTCTAATGGACGACGGCTGAATTATGCATGACGGACCAGACGCTTGTAATAGTCCCATATCCTTTTCCAAGTGACGCTTGGTCTTCGCGATGGACCTGTGCGTGGGGTCGCCTTTCATTTCAAACGGTAGCCGGCTATACCTTTCATTGATCACCATGACTGTTTTCCTGATACAGTGGCGCATTTTGATGTACGCCTGTTGTGAGTTATCCTGTCCGGCGTCTCCGATCGCCGCAGTGTGAATATTAATAGCTTCATGCGCAATACGATCCCAGAAGGCTGGTTCTTCCCCACTTCCCTGGGATGTAGGCTAACTATCTGAGGTCAAGCTCTTCGTATCAGTAGATAGACTCTCAACAGTCTCTGTTTCGGTATCAAACGGCGGACTCTCAGAATCAGCTGGCATCAGCCCGCACCCTGGTGTACCCTATACCCTATTCCTTACAGGGTGTACCACACATGCATTAAGGTGTTAGAGATCGATACTATAGAGTGTTAAGGCGTTAAGCTAGGGCGTTAAGGCGTTAAGATAAGGCGTTAAGATAGGGCATTAAGGCGTTCAGACATGCGTTAAGGCGTAACGACGGGCGTTAAGGCGTAACGACGGGCGTTAAGGCGTCACGATAGGGCGTTAAGGCGTACCGACGAGCGTTGACGGGCGTTATTGCATTTCGATGACTTAGTGTTAATTTCATGGAATATCTAGAACAATCAGAGCTTCTGCGCTATTTCACCAGGGCGTTAAAATGTTAAGCTAGGCGTTGACGGGCGTCACTGTCCATAAAATCAAGCGTATCCCAAAGACGTGCACAGTCGACGTTCAATCGTCAACATTGGTTAGACATGCTCTGAGTTCAAACGTACGTCCGCCAGACATTACGATATGATGCGACACACGAAGAATATACATGGGATTGAAGACACCGTGGAGCCCACTGAGGCGGGTGCTGAGAATATGCCAGCTGATTCTGCGAGTCCACCGACTGATACCTAAACAGAAATCTAGACTGCTGAGAGTATATCTACTAATACGGATTGCTTGACCTCAGATATTCAGCCTACATCCCACGGAAGTGAGGAAGAACCAACCTTCTGGAATCGCATTGTGCATGAAGCTATTAATACTCACGCTGCGGCGATTCAAGGCGACGGACAGGATAACTTACAACAGGCGTACATCAAAATGCGCCCCTGCATCAGGAAAACAGCCATGGCGATCTATGAACGGGATAGCCTGGTACCGTTTGAAATGAAAGGCGACCCCACGCCAGGTCCATCATGAAGACCAAGTGCCACTTGGAAGAGGATATGATACTATCACCCACCGAGGTCCTGATGCTATCAAAAAGCTGTTCCAGGACATTACTGTGTCCTGGTCTGCCCGACGACGACGATTAGAACAAACGGATCAGAGCGAAAATGGCCGAAGATTGAACTTTCTGAAATGGCAGCTTCTGGTTGGGCAAGAGTAGCCGAGAATACATCTTACGGGTCAGAACGAATATGACAGATGCAGCGCCAAATAGCGGGTTCATAATTGAATTGTAAACATATCCAACGCGGCACCCACAGCTATGATGTAACATTAGGGAGAACAAACTATATGAAAACTTGTGAACGAGTTGATCTTTCTTTCTCTCATCTGTCTGCATCATGACGTCAAGGCGCTATGCTAGGGCGTTAACCCTATCTGTCCTGGGCTTTTTGGGACCTGTCCTGGCCTTGGGGGGGGGACGAAATGGCCCTCCCTAATTATTTTTCTTACCCCTTGTGCTAGGGGGCTGAAAGTTACCACACCTTGGGTCAAGCTCCACCAGAAAATGTAAACAATTTTTGATGACGTCACAGTGACGTCATTTTCAAAAACGGCATTTTTGGTAGATTTTACGGTCGGATTTTCCGAATTTCTTATTATGCAATTTCTCCGCAAAAACTGCATGATAAATTAGTAAATACTAATGTGATGTGAAATAAAATAGTTTTTGCCCAATTTTCATCGCGGAAAAGCAGAAATATTGAAGAAATATGATAAAACATCACTTTTCTGGTACCCCACGTGGCCTCAATCTTGAATTTACCCATGATCCTCTGCTTGGCGGGTTATGCAAATAGGATCAGAATGACCCCAATATGATAAGTCAATGAGTTTCAGCTCTCCATTTCTTGTCGTTCTGGAGAGAGCGCAGAAAGTTTGGTAGGGGGTGTCCCCCCCCTCTCCCCCAGGCCAGGTAGGGTTAAGGCCTTAAAATAAAGCGTTAGGATAGGCATCAAGGCGTTAACATAGGCGTTAAGGTCTTTCATGGGATTCCCCTTCTCTCACTGGGAGTATTGCTATGCATATAACTTTGAAGTGCCTGGGCATAATCAGCACCTCCGAAACTTCCCTTTTTCTGCTACTCCACCTTACGCACTCACTGACTGACTCACTGACTCATTCACTCAGCCCATTCCTCCTCCTCCTGCCCCTCTATTTCCTCCTCTTCCTCCACACACACCTACACAAATACGCAGAGGCAACACTACCAGGTAGCCAGAGCGAACATGGCCAACTTTCCCCAAACGCGCTCCGTTGTACTTCCGAATCTCCCCTTTCTCTACTACTTCCCGCTTGCGCAGTCGCATATCCTTCCCAGCCTGATTCTACTCCACGAGTACTTCACCGGTACACCTCCCATGGCCCAATATTGGACCATCTCTACATCAAAACGTCCATTCCCATATCCTTTTCTCTACTGCACATGCGCATAGTGCGTAGAATCCTGCAGTCGGATGCTCCTCCACGAGTGACACCTCACTATGATACCTCCCACGGCCCATTCGGGCCAATAACGGTCCACCTCGACTCCAAAACGTCCATTCTCATGCACTTTGTCTACTGCGCAGAATGACGTCGGTTCCACGCCATACTCACCAGTCGGATGCTCCCCCACGGTTACTTCACTTTGACACCTCCAACGGCCCAAAAGTGGTTCATATCGACCCCCAAACGTCCATTCCCATGCACTTTTTCTACTGCTCATGCGCAGAATAACACCTTTACCATGACACACCGACCCAGTCGGATGCTCTCCCACGAGTGCTACACATTGACACCTCCCACGGCCTATTCGGACCAATAATCGTCCACCTCGACCCCAAAACGTCAATTCCCAGGCACTTTTTCTATTGCGTGCAGAAAGACGTTAGTTCCACGCCACACCTGTCCAGTCGGATGTCCTTCCACGAGTGCTTCCCTATGACACCTCCGACGGCGCAACTGGACCAAAAATGGTCCATCTCGACCCGAAAACATTCACCCCCGACCTGCCTATGGACTACGCATGCGCAGTCAGAACTTTTCAGCGAAAGTCATCCCATGACCACGAGACCCCTGCCATCGCCTTCTACGTGGTGAGACAGAAAAAACAAGGCGCCACACTCTATACCACGAATGCTCATGCGTGAGTTCCCCATTGGGCCTACACCATAGACGTATTTAGATCTGGCCTCTGGTAGGTATGTTAGGGTATTTTCAACCTTGCCTAGTAGGGTCTGACCCGCGGTGCAGTGGATAACGTGTCCGCTTCTGGAGTGCGTAGCATGGGTTCGACTCCAGCTAGGGCCAGGGGGATTCCCCTTCTATGTTTGTATGGCTGTGTATGGGGATTATAACCTAGAAGCTATACCCTGGACCCTTGACCTCGATTACCCTCCGGACATTCCCGAACAATCCCGGAGATGACCGGACATTGCCGAAGATTGTCAGATACCGCATCACCGTCGGACATGATTGCATCACCGCGGAGGTCACGTGACCGGAACTGACCTTTGCCGGAACTATAGCGGCCTTACGAAAGTAGGTTTAGTTTGTGTTATATACGCTGTTTTCTAAATGCCTATCAAAGGAAATGCATTTATTGACGATTTTTCGATCAAATTTTGCGAAATTTTCATTTATGCTATTTTTTTCGAGAAAACCACAAAGTAAACTTTAGAAAATAATTGATGTCAAATAAATAGATTTTGCAGATTTTAATCCACAGAAAAGCGAAAATTTTGAAGAAAACACGGTAATCCCACATCTTGATTTTACCCATGATCCTTTGCACGGATGGGTGTTCAAATAAGCTCAAAATGACCCCAATATGCTATAAAGTGTCAGCTCATAATTTTCGTCATTTATAAGTGTATAAATTTGGGGGCGCATAATGTCCCTCCAGGCACGGTAGGATTAAACTTCGTTGCTACTAACACATTAACACTATGAATGGTACCTGTTATGTGGGAGTCCATGTCTGAGAGTTAGGCACGGTTAGGCCTGTCTATTTGCTTGTCGACACGTCACTAACTTATGTATCATCCTATCATGTATCCATCATTGGTAACCCAATACAATCCTGCATATCCTTATTTTTCCAGTGAGAGACCATAGCGCAGCTGTCTCCAAACTATGCTCGAGAAAAACAGAAAGCTATGTGAACAGATTGTCTGCAAGCCAACTGGTCGAGGGAGCATTTCTACATCGACAAAGGGTTCAAAATCAACCTTTCAAGCAATTTTATAAAGAGAGTTTGCGGGTAAGCAGGGCCGATTTAAAGGGGCCACCAAAAGGCAGGCCCAAATCTACAAAGCTGGGACCCGTCTCTGGACCTTCTAAGGATAACCGTGTATCTCTGGTCCCCACTGGCCCCGATTTAAAGCCTCTTTTATGTCGGCCGACTGCTGCATCATGTGATCCCCTGACTGACGACGATGATTATTTCCAGTATCTCATCAGCTACCCAGACCTAAAGCCTATAACATTCGAGAATGACCCCCTCAGGACCCTCCTGTTTTACCAAGGGAACTACCCTCTGCTCCTGAAAAAACTCAGCCTCCAAGAAGCCGCCAACATAGTGGTGACCCGGAAGCGGATTCGCACTCCGGAAACCGCCTTACAGCGCCACCGCGCAGTGCTTCGAATGAGAAAAGGGGAAATGGAACGGAAGTTGAAAGAGCTGGAAAAAACTTCCGAAGAGTATTTTCTAACAGTTTTGCGTCATGATGTGTTCGATCCGGATCGCTGGCCATGGAATGAAGAGATAGCCAAACATGGGTTGAAGGCATAAAGAGTGCAAGCTTTGACAATAGGTTTAGCCGAATATGGGTTATTGTCCATGAGTGCGAACTTTAATCAAACTCCAATGTTATATGGATTTTCTATAGAATGACTCTATTGGCTTTCCAAATACCGGTACCCATGTATCGATCTTTATGAGATAAATTTGTAATTTACAAGCGATTCTCTCGTATAATATATTCGTTGTTAACAGACAGTTTCCTTTGCACGAGATGAGCCAAGATCTACTGACAGATATTTATGGCAAACTATATCTCCATAGAGTCTACAGCAGAAGTGACGTCATAAACGGAAGTGACATCATAGTCGGTCTTTGGCTCGGAAGTCACGTAACCGAACATGACGTCATCACCCTCAGCAAGAACTTTCAATACTAATGGATTTGCTGTATGCATACTACTACCACAGTAGTGAAAAAATGTGAAACGGGATCAGGAATCAGTGACGTCATTCCACCTCGTAAACTTTTAACCTCGTGAACTTTTACCCTCCTTCCCCTTTATTCCTTTGTTTCTTTGGTCTCGTGAATTATTACCCTTTTGAACTTTTAACACTTCTTAGTCACTTTATCATCTGTATTCCCTTTCCACTTTGTTCTCGTAAACTTTGGACTTCGTGAATTTTTGACACCTCTTAGTCTCTTGTTATCTCCATCACTTTGCTCCTCTGTTCTCGCGAAGATTGATTCCCAGTTATTCCGTTATCTACGCCCGAGACACGTCTCCCTTTCTTCTTTGATATCCGCAGCAGAAGGTGGGCAAAGGACCTCGCCAACCCCCACACACACACCCGTTAGGGCATCTCTGCGTCGCCAACCCCATTTCCCCCCGTTCCTGGCGGCCAGTCTACACTCATGGCGACCCACACCTACGCCAGTTTTGCCCCACAGCCCGCGTTCCCCACCGCATTTCCCCTGTTCCGTGAGCAAGTGTACACTCGTCCGCATGCGTTTGCGAGACAAAACATTGCCATGGAACAGCCAGAGCATGTAGAGCCCGTCAGGACGGCCCGCCCTCTCGCCGGCCTGTGCTATTGGAGGAATAAATTCCACGTGTATATCAAGCATTCTAAAGCATCTGACTGATCTTTAGCATTGAAAGCATAGGGAGATTGCTGTCCTATATTGGATGATATAGTACCCTTTCTCACGTGATTCTATTCCAAAATGGACCTATTCCAAATACGATTTGGCCGGGGTGGATAGGTTATCGCACTGTCTGCTCCATAGTAAATGGCTATAAGTGAGAATTACTCGCGATTTTCGACTTTCAATAGATTATTGACTACATTATCTGTTTTCACTTAGTTTTGCGACTCGAAAGGCTAACAAATGCGAATTATTTCGCATGATTCTTGTCGTTCGCAGAGTCTGTGTATCCGAGGGCGTGGCAATCGTAGTAAATTTATGAATGACACACGTGCAGAAATCGTAACATTGCAATGACGACAGCTGTCACTCAAGATAGATTTCAGTCGGACCGCTGTTCACAGGAGGCGGTGTACCTGTTTTAGCTAAGTTATGTTGATATATGGGGCTGTAAATTGCTTGGCACGTCGAAAGAAAATTTCAGGGAGTGTATATCTTATCTCGTGTAATAAAAAATCCTCCAGAATTTTCAGAATCCATCACAATCATTCGGTAGTGCTCTTGTGTCGGCTGTAAACTCACGCGCTGCTCGAGGGCGGAGTCAGCAAAACTGTGATGGCAACTGTCTCGAGGTCTACAGTTCAACGCCGTAATAGGTGTGAGATAATTATTGGAATATGTTATAAATGATTCTTCATCGCACATAAGATCGCGTCTAAATGAAGTCTGTAATTTTTAAAACGAGAGTAAACATTGTCTCTGCACTGAAATACAGGAATATCGTTCCCTGAGCTTCATCCCCTCCTCCGCCCCCTCCACACCCCTCGCCTGAGAGAATAGACCGGCCCCAGTGGAACACCAGAAAAGACGATCTGGACGGGTATATCCGAGTTTGTTGTCAGGGGGAATTGAATTTCAAATGAGTACGATGACCACATTTATTCTTTTATTTAGCATTGGTAACATTTATAAATGATGCTTTAGAATAGAAATAAATGTTAGTTTTCCGTCCTCTAACTGCCAAGATAATGGATGGTAAAACGGAATTGCCTTTATGTTTTAGGACTCAGCCTGCGGCTTCGTCCCAAAACAATAGGCAATTCCGTTTTACCATCCATTATCTGGGCAGTTAGAGGACGGAAAACTAACATTTATTTCTTAAATTTGTTTACTGTCCTACCTTGAAGAAAACGCACATACATGTATATTTCCAGTCAGAAGGAAAATCCATGTGTTGGTGTTGTAAAACTGTCCCGCTAAGGTCAATATGTCACTTTTCCTGGTTAAGAGAAAACTATTTAGCAGAGCCGGCAGCGATATTAAAGATAACAGCGTGTATATTAACGCTGAGTACATGTATATTTGTAAATTGTTCCATATAACTATTTAACGATTAAAGAGTGCCCCCATTCGTTGAAGCGCGACAAAACACCCGGGGTAGGATTCCACGGGAAACTTCAGCAAATAAGTGAATAGATGGCGCTGCTACTTGTAATATGCTTCAATCCGGTTCACTATGGGTTAGGCGAGATGCAGCTGCCAGCCTACATTCACTAGAGGCCCGTTCACCAGGAGGCCCAACAATCAGGCGCAGACCCGGATATGACACAGTCATACTGATGCACTATGCCCATGCTTGTTGCTGTTGTTGTTTATCTGTAAATCCACTCTTAACTCGATGGGTATTTTTCACTGGTGCTACAAGAAAAAATCACATGGTGCTATATTCCCGAAATGCTGTTTGTTCTCTTATGTTTGAGAAAGTAGACAGCGGGCGGTGTTCGATCGATCAATACGTGTTGTCCAACTCATTGGTGCAGAGCAGGGCAAAAAAAGGAGAGAAGACATATATACAGTGGTAAGGTAGGTAGAAATAATATGTACATTATAAACAAGAGAAACATGGTTATGTTATTTACAACCCTTGTGTGGAGGGCACAGCTGATGAAACTAATTTAAATACATGTTCTAGCCAGGTAGTCACAGAATGCTCCCACTATCTGAGAATTGTACTCCCTTGAGAGGACCTCGCTGTGCCCACTTAGCACCTGTAGGTTAATTTCCTCCACAATGGATCCTTTCTCCCTGTTGGAAAGAAGCAGATCTGATTCCCTTTGCCCATTACAGCATCGCGTTCTTCCTCAAATCTCGAGCACTGGAAGACATAATGATGTACTGTCTCAGGCACATTGCAGACACTGCATTCTGCTGATTTTATTTTGGTGTTCAGCTTCACCTGATAATGGTTCAGTTTGGTTTGACCACTGAGGATCTGATTCAGGCAGCTTTGTCCTCTCCCTCTGTGTTCATGGAAAAACTTCCTGGTGTTTGTCTTCTTGATCACAGCCTACCTTTGTGGAGTTTTCCAACCGTCGTTCCCATTTAACTTCCGCCTTCTTCCTCATGTGTCGAAACACTGAAGATTACTATTTGCGAATTCTGACTGCATGGAATGAGCCTCTACTGCTGCAGTTTTGGCATACTCATCAGCAATCTCTTTGCCTCTTATTCCGCGGTGACCTGTGCACCAGTGGCATCCGACTCTTGCTCCGCGTCTCAAAATGGTTCTAGCTGAGGTTCTAATAGCACTAATATCCTCTGCTCTGTTGCCTGGAATGTCTGAAGAAAAGCTAGACACAATAGCAGACAGGCAGTCTGTGAAGATGTTTACATCTGCTTCTGCAGAAGTGCCTGCTACATATTCTAGACCTAGTCGGATACCCACCACCTCCCCAACATAATTATTACCCACCTTGGCGACGGCTTTCTTGAGACAGATTGGAGTATATTTGAGACCCTTGAGGAATACAATGGCTGAGGCCCGTACTGAGCCTGGGTTGCCTAGTGCCGACCCGTCTGTGAAACTGACTACCCCATCATCCTCCAACAGTTTTAATTTCTGTCTAACAATGTGCTCCTGGTCAACTTTGCTGTTGCTGAACTCCTGACTGACTGAGCACTCCCAGAAAAATCTCTAACCCGTTATCCATATGCTGAAAGTTTTGCCCCACCCTTCTGGGGACACTCCAAACTCTCTCAATCTGCAGAGCAATGCAGAGAAGAGAGATGGATATATCTCCCTCTGGGCCCTATCAATGTAACTGCAGCTCTTTCACTATGGGGTCAGTGCTGCTAATTCTCATCATTTCTTCTGCTTGTCTGCTTGCCTGAGGTGAATGTCGTGCAATTAGTCAGAACTTCCAGTGTTTCTGTGGATGTGGAATTCAGACATCCAGATGCTTTTAGCAGAGCTAGTCTGTGTACCTTCTCAAAGTCCCCATGTGCTTCCTTACCTGGAGCTGCCACTACAGCAATGTCGTACTCTAGACGGGGCAAGACCAGTGTTTTGTACAAAGTTGGGGGTTGAACATCTAGATTTAGCTCGAGCAAAGTCAGATAAGGATCTGATGGGCACCAAAAGCTGCTGACTGCCTGGCGTTGGAATGCTCAGTGAATTTGAGTTGGTCATCCAATATGACACCCAGGAGTTTTTTAGAGCGTACCATCGTATTTCCCCCCCTTTCTTTTCTCACCAGGCTCGATGAAGCAAACAATAATCCGCAGGTTTTGTTGTGGTTGTGTTCCAGTCACTACTCCAAGTTTTGCCTACTGTGTCTTATCTCCCGATCGTGTTATCATCGGCATACTCTGTGTGGTCAGATGAGGGACATTTCGTAGCATCTGAAGTATACACATTACACAGCGTGGGAGAGAGCACTGACCCCTGTGGGATGCCCAGTTTGAAAGGCAGCCATCTAGTAGATGCCTCGTAGACAGTGAACTTGGGCTGTCGTTCACTCAGAAATTCTGAGATATAACATAGTAACCTGCCTCTTATTCCCATGTTATACAGCTTGCATATCAACCCCGCCCGCCATACGCGCTCAAAGCAGCTGTCAAAATCCATAATCACCAGGATGGCATATTCTCCCTCCATTCCAAGTCTCATACATTTTATTGGACTAAACGAATGATTGCGTGTGTGCTTGATCTAAACTTCCTATAGGATTCATTGGTGTTTGGAAGAGAGCCATCGCACTCCAATCTCCAGATAAGGCGTCTCTAAACCACCCTCTCCATGATCTTACCCAAGACACTCTCCAGGGTGATAGGTCTATATGCCTTAACAGAATGGTAATTGTCTTTACCAGTCCTTGGGAGCAGGACCTTGGGGTCTTGTTTAAAGACGATGTGTATCTTTCCCGAGCCCCAAAATAGCTGTAATATGTTTGTTAGGGTTTGTACCAACTCTATCCCCCCTTTCTTTATCAGGATTGAGAAAATGTTCCCCTCAGGGCTAGGTGAGGAGTACAAAGGGGTAGCTTCTATCGCTAGCTGAACTTCTTCAAGAGTAAGGCCAGAGTTCTCAGGCGACAGCTGAGCAAGTGCATCTACCTTATCTAGTTCTGTAGATTCATCTTGAACCAGCCAAGAACCGAGTTCTTCCATGATGCTATACCATGTTATCATTCTGAACTTCTAAGCTCTCCGAGCCATAGACCTCCACCATCTCTTGCAGGATGTCTGTATCTTCTGCTGCAAGAGATCCATCAGCCCATTCAATTGGCTGTATGATATTCTTAACTTTTGGATTGATTTAAGTTACTCAATGAGGCTTTTACAGTGTTCCTCTATTGCCCATTCTCCCAACGTCAGAGTTTGTAACCTCCAACCGTCGGTAAACAAGACTCTGACTTCACCACTATAGAAATACCTGGCGCGCAGCCGCATTGTGTCTTTTCCGCTGAGCCAGTGAGAGAGCGCGTTATATTTTCCGGCTGACTATGTCATCACAGCCGATCACCGCGTGCAGACGGGCGGTCATATTGTAAACAAGATTGGATAGGCGAGCATTCCGATTCATGCTGAGAGCTATTGTAAGCATTAATTGATAATGACCCTGGAAAATGAATCAAGCATGTGGTTGATGTGACCAGACAATCAACAAGCGTGCGTCTTTCAGAAAATTATATTATGGCCATGTGTATCGAATGATATCTGTGTTTTATGTCGCCGATCTTGAACTCAGTGAGGAAGGACAATACAACACAAATCAAAGTCAACACAAAAAATAATATTGAAAAAAATACTCAGCCAAAATTACTCATCTGAACCTCAGCGAGGTATATATTATTATGTATTTATGTGCAACAAGTAAGTAATAAATACAATCAGTAGAGGAGGTGGACGAGAAATATGCATCGGAACACATCACTGGCATAATTTCCTCATAGTACTAAATATTAAATAATAATATATCTGCAGTTAAATGTGTTTCCCTGGTTATAACCATAAATAATATTAAGATTTTGTCTGAAAATAACGGATTTCAGTTTAGCAACCGGGATTTAATTTAATAATTGATAGGGTTTTTTTTCAAATGGCAATTTTTTATCAAACTAACTTATTTAAATTTGCTCAAACTTAAAAATGTTTATCAAATAAATTGGCTTTGAATTAAAAAATGACAATAACAGTATTATCACAATTTTCAGTATTATATTTCAAATTATATTATAATTTATTATTATTATTATTTTATTATTATAATTTACCTGTTTATAAACTTACCATGCATCGAATCACCGCATGAGCCACGTCGGCGACAATAGCTGCCGTGGTTTTCCGGTGTTTAATTAGCAAATCGCGGTTCTCTTCCTGGTTTAACAGTAATTCGAGGCTTGAGAATACAAATGAATAAGATCCCTCCTGTAGTTTTTCTCTGTCGCAATCGCCAGGTCCAAGATATGTGGCAGTAAATCCCAGGGTTCGAAGTACATTTACTTGCTCGTTCATGATGGAAGTTAACTGACAGATCACAAATACCAGTCCGGTTTTTTAAACAGGACGCCCCTCAAAGATTTGCCGCTGTTCGTTCTCGTCGATATACAACGCTTATGTTGATTGGCTTGCCGAAGTCATGCTCATCATCATCGGCCCCATTCGGTAATCTCAACAAGTTCGCTTCATTTAGTAACGGAGGCTGTTGATTGGGCGAGAGCCATGCACAGAAAAGCTGTGCGCCGCAATTAGCCCCACTTTGACATCAGAGGGTATATATGACAATAGGAAATATACAATCTGATGCCATGAGAATGCTATTGCCTTGTCTACTGCTGCTTTGAACTCTTGTTTGGCTTTTTGTACCAGTCTATAATCGTGTGGGTCATTTCTATACCTGAATCTTTTCTTCCTGGCTCTAAGGTTGTTCGCTTTTGCACCTACATCTGCATTCCACCAGTTTTTGCTGAGCGGACAAACATTTTTGCGCTTAATGTTCTTATCAGCTAGATCCAACGAGGTATGGCGAAATTAAGCGTACACGGACTCCACGTCTTTCTCTTCATCAGTGAGAGCCGAGAGCTAATCGCTGAAGACGATGTTGGTCTCCGTTTTCCAAGTAGTCCAGTCTGTTTTCCGAAAATCCCACTTACTCTCCCGAAAATTTGTTTGTCGTTCACCAATTCTAAAAGTTATGAGTTTGTGATCTGCAGCCAAAAATACCTCTTCTTAGACAGCCCACTCTGAAATATCACCGTTTATTCCTCCCTGTACCATGGTAAGGTCTATTATGGAGCTATCCTTTGTTGGTCTGCTATTATTGCTATATGTAAATTGTACTTGTGCAAAATGTCCAGAAGTAATGGTCCGAGAAGGTTAACTTTCTTGTTAAACTAGTAGGGGTGCTTTGCATTGAAATCTCCTGTAACTATATACAGTCGATCGAATACGATTGAGGAGGCATCCCTTTTGCATCTTTAGTAAAGGAAACATTCATTATTTGTGAAGAAAGTAAAAACGTAAAACTTAGGAAAACCATCATTAACATGGCCCCATAAGATACCTTGAGGGAAGGTACGCACATACCAAATTTGAAAGAATCCGTTCAGTTCCAACAGTTTCTGTCTGGAAATGCAATTTTACCTTGGCCCACAGGTAGCGTCATGTATAGGCAGATAGGCATAAAAAATAATCCCAACCGAAATCTTGAGGTAAGATCCCTTGACATTGGAAATAGAACATATTAACTTGTCCTACACGTGGCGCCACCTATGAGCAGATCGACAAGAAAAACAATCCCAAGCGAATCCTTCAGGTAAGGTATTCATATACCAAACTTGGAAAGAATCCATTCAAATTTTAAAATAGTTATATAATTCCAGTGGGACTTGCATATGGCGTATACATATCTCGCCTAGTATCATTTGCCAGATCCTGTGTTAAATGTGACGATTTCAATCAACGTCACAAAACATTGTTGCAGAAACTTATAAAACAGGGCTATTCCACCAAGCGCCTCCACTCAAAGTTTCTCAAATTTGGCGATACATATCGCATGCTGATAGCAAAATACGGGCGTAGCGTGCAAGATCTATGGCGTTACGTTTCGTAA
>JAVTVY010004786.1:0-38715 GCA_036873755.1 Hanleya hanleyi
TCAAGACAGACAAGATAGGAAGTGTCCCGGAGCGAATGGTACTTTTGAAAAGCCTTTACCGAGACCCATATAGACCCATATAGTCCCATACTGGGGTATAGGATCAATGTTTGTCCCCCTGGGAAACGTACTTCTATACATTTGCGGTAGGGTTGTTTGGATTTGTTTTTCACGTCTCGTCATTTAGAACATGATAGGAAGTGTCCTGGAGCGATTCGGTGAAATTTTTGAAAAAGTACGATATAGCCCCATAAAGACCCATATAGTCCCATACTGGGGGTATAGGAACAATGTTTGTCCCCCTGGGAAACGTACTTCTATACATTTGCGGTAGGGTTGTTTGGATTTGTTTTTCACGTCTCGTCATTTAGAACATGATAGGAAGTGTCGCGGAGCGAAACGGTGAATTTTTTGGAAAAAGTCACCGAGGCCAGGGTAGGCCCATAGGGCTATACTGCATGGCTATGGGTGTATAGGCCCATACGGGGTGGACGTGTTGGGGTCTAGGTGAGTCCCTAATGATCCGATGGGGTCGAGTGAGGTCTTATTTTGAAGCTCTCGTGGAGGAGCACTTGACTACACTAATGGTTCGTCCGTGTTTAATAGTCTGCGCATGCGCAGCCTGGCCGTAGTATAGAAAGCAGCCATTTTGGGGGTATGTGGGTGTGTGTTTGGGGGTAGAGATGGGCTATTCACGGTTCGAATGGGTCGTGTGAGGTATCAATGTGAAGCTTGTGTGGGGTAGAGTCAGAATGGCGTGTTTTTAAGTGCAAGCCGCGTCAATCTGCGCATGCGCAGCCTGGCCGTAGTAGAGAAAACAGGCATTTTTGGGGGTATGTGGAAAGGATCCCATCATCAGAATCTGTCCGTCATCTATTTGACCCAGAATCTCATTCCTCAAGTGAAGGCGTCCAGAGATATTGCCTTGAACTACCAATACTTTGTGTTGTTCTCCAATCTTGGTCCGAATGCGTCGTATGAGGTGTCATATTGTAGCAACGCCCGCCAACGCCAAGCTTAACGCTTCAACGCCCTGGTGAAATAGCTCAGAAGTTCTGATTTTCTAGATATTCCATGGAATTGACCCCAATTCATCGAAATGCAGTGACGCCCGTCAACGCCCGTCGTTACGCCTTAACGCTCTTACATAACGCCTTGACGCCATGATATAGACCGGAGAGAGAACAACAACAACAACAAGGATGACACATGAGAGAACAACAACAACAAGAAGTTTTTTTCATATAGTTTATTTTCCCCAATGTTACATCACACTCACGCTGGGGGAGCCGCGTTGGGTATATTTACAATTCAAGAAGATTCTTATCCAATCAGAGGCCACCATTTGCATGTTTCATATTCGTTCCTGTCCGTTATATGTATTCTTGTCCAATCAGAAGTCTCCATTTCAGAAAGTACCATCTGAACCGTTTATTCTAATCATCGTCGGACAGGCCAGGATACCGTTGAGGCAACATATCCTCAGATAGTTGTTTGCGCATTCTGATCGCATTTTCCAGGGCCTCGGTGGGGTAGGAATTCCATAGCCTCTTCCAAGTGACGCTTGGTCTTCATGATGAACCGGTGCGTGCGGTCGCCTTTCATTTCAAGCGGTAGTAAGGTATACTGTTCATAGATCGCCATGACTGTTTTCCTGTTGCGGGGGCGCATTTGGGTGTACGCCTGTTGGAAATTATCCTCTCCGGCGTCCTCAATCGCTGCAGCGTAAGTGTTGATAGCTGCTGTCACAATACGATCCCAGAAGGTAGGTTCTACATCACTTTCCACGGACGTAGGCTGACTATCTGAGGTCAAGCTCTCCGTATCACTAGATAGACTCTCAGCAATCTCTGTTTCGGTATCAGTCGATACACTCTCAGCAGTCCCTGTATCAGCATCCGCCTCAACGGACTCCTCGGAGTCTTCAATCCCATGTATATTTTTCTGGTGTCGCATCATATCGTAATGTCTGGTGAACGTGCGTTCGCACTCAGAGCAAGTATAAGTCATGTTGACGGCTGAACGTCGACTGTGCGTGTTTTTGGAAATACGCTCGCTTTTATAGACAGTAACGCCCGTCAACGCTTAGCTTAACGCTTCAACGCCCTGGTGAATTAGCTCAGAAGCTCTGATTTCCATGGAATTGACACCAATTCATCGAAATGCAGCGACGCCCGTCAACGCCAGTCGTTACGCCTTAACGCCTGTCTCAACGCCTTAACGCGTGTCTGAACGCCTTAACGCCCGTCTCAACGCCTTAACGCCCGTCTCAACGCCTTAACACACTTTCTTAACGCTTTAACGTCGTTTAATGATGCGTTCAAACAAATGTTGCTTTTGTGCTATTGCTCTGACATACGCCGCTTTCCAGTTCATGACCGAGGTTTTCAACATTGACGCTGTTCTTTCGATTTCCATATGGACTGGGTCCTTGTCCAACAATTTCATATGGGTCACGAGGTCGACATACTGCTGACCACCACCACCACCACACACACCACCACCAACTCCACCAACACCACCGCCACACACCACCAACACCACCACCAACGCCGCCAACGCCACCACCAACGCCACCACCGGGCGTTGACGGGCGTTTGACTCCGGCGCGCAAAGGTTTCCACCGCGGTGGAAACCTTTACACCGCGCGCGCCAGGGTCAAAGGTCAGTTCCGGTCACCTTTAGCGACGTACACCAATCAGAAGCAAGTATTTCAAACCCGTCACAGAGCTCTCGTCCAATCAGAAGCGAGTATTTTGACCCGGTGCATTATGGGACATATCCAAGATGGCGGTTCCAAAATGGCGGATCCAACATGGCGGCTCCAAAATGGCGGATCCAACATGGCGGCTCCAACATGGCGGCTGCCGTGGATATCCCTCAAATCGAGGTCTGCACGCCGAGAACTACAAGATGACACCTCCCATGACGCATTCGGACCACGGATGGTCCATCTCTACACCAAATACCTTCCTTCACTGCCCCAAAATGCTCACTTTCGCTACTACTCGTACGTACCCTATGCCCTACGGGCTATAGAGTACAGGGTGCACCAGGTACGTGTGCCCAGTGGTAGTGTTCCCACCACCACCACCGGGCGTTGACGCCCGTCAACGCCCGGTGGTGGCGTTGGTGGTGGCGTTGGTGGCGTTGGTGGCGTTGGTGGTGGTGTTGGATGGTGTGTGGAGGTGGTGTTGGTGGAGTTGGTGGTGGTGTGTGTGGTGGTGGTGGTCAGCAGTATGTCGACCTCGTGACCCATATGAAATTGTTGGACAAGGATCCAGTCCATATGGAAATCGAAAGAACAGCGTCAATGTTGAAAACCTCGGTCATGAACTGGAAAGCGGCGTATGTCAGAGCAATAGCACAAAAGCAACATTTGTTTGAACGCATCATTAAACGACGTTAAAGCGTTAAGAAAGTGTGTTAAGGCGTTGAGACGGGCGTTAAGGCGTTGAGACGGGCGTTAAGGCGTAACGACGGGCGTTGACGGGCGTCGCTGCATTTCGATGAATTGGTGTCAATTCCATGGAAATCAGAGCTTCTGAGCTAATTCACCAGGGCGTTGAAGCGTTAAGCTAAGCGTTGACGGGCGTTACTGTCTATAAAAGCGAGCGTATTTCCAAAAACACGCACAGTCGACGTTCAACCGTCAACATGACTTATACTTGCTCTGAGTGCGAACGCACGTTCACCAGACATTACGATATGATGCGACACCAGAAAACTATACATGGGATTGAAGACTCTGAGGAGTCCGTTGAGGCGGATGCTGATACAGAGACTGCTGAGAGTGTACCGACTGATACCGAAACAGAGATTGCCGAGAGTCTATCTAGTGATGCGGGGAGCTTGACCTCAGATAGTCAGCATACGTCCGTGGAAAGTGAGGCAGAACCGACCTTCTGGGATCGTATTGTGACAGCAGCTATCAATACTTACGCTGCAGCGATTGAGGACGCCGGAGAGGATAATTTACAACAGACGTACACTCAAATGCGCCCCCGCATCAGGAAAACAGCCATGGCGATCTATGAACAGTATACCTTACTACCGCTTGAAATGAAAGGCGACCCCACGCACAGGTCCATCATGAAGGCCAAGCGTCACTTGGAAGAGGCTATGGGGCTACCACCCACCGTGGCCCTGGAAAATGCGATCAGAATGCGCAAACAACTGTTTCAGGACATGCTGCCCGAAGAATATCCAGGCCTGTCCGACGATGATTAGAATAAACGGTTCAGAGCGAACATGGCCGAAGATGGAACTTGCTGAAATGGCGACTTCTGATTGGACAAGGATACATCTAACGGCCAGGAACGAATATGAAACATGCAAATGGTGGCCTATGATTGGGCAAGAGTCTTTTTGAGTTGTAAACATACCCAACGCGGCTCCCCCAGCGTGGGTATGATGTGACATTGGGGAAAATAAACTATATGAAAAAACTTCTTGTTGTTGTTGTTCTCTCATGTGTCATCCTTGTTGTTGTTGTTGTTCTCTCTCCGGTCTATGTCATGGCGTCAAGGCGTTATGTAAGAGCGTTAAGGCGTAACGACGGGCGTTGACGGGCGGCACTGCATTTCGATGAATTGGGGTCAATTCCATGGAATATCTAGAAAATCAGAACTTCTGAGCTATTTCACCAGGGCGTTGAAGCATTAAGCTTGGCGTTGGCGGGCGTTGCTACAATATGACACCTCATACGACGCATTCGGTCCAAGATTGGAGAACAACACAAAGTATTGGTAGTTCAAGGCAATATCTCTGGACGCCTTCCCTTGAGGAAAGAGATTCTGGGTCAAATAGATGACGGACAGATTCTGATGATGGGATCCGTTCCACATACCCCCAAAAATGCCTGTTTTCTCTACTACGGCCAGGCTGCGCATGCGCAGATTGACGCGACTTGCACTTAAAAACACGCCATTCTGACTCTACCCCACACAAGCTTCACATTGATACCTCACACGACCCATTCGAACCGTGAATAGCCCATCTCTACCCCCAAACACACACCCACATACCCCCCAAAATGCCTGCTTTCTATACTACGGCCAGGCTGCGCATGCGCAGACTATTGAACACGGACAAACCATTAGTGTAGTCAAGTGCTCCTCCAGGAGAGCTTCAAAATAAGACCTCACTCGACCCCATCGGATCATTAGGGACTCACCTAGACCCCAACACCTCCATCCCGTATGGGCCTATACATCCATGGCCATGCAGTATAGGCCTATGGGCCTACCCAGGCCTCGGTGACTTTTTCCAAAAATTTCACCGTTTCGCTCCGCGACACATCCTATCATGTTCTAAATGACGAGACGTGAAAAACAAATCCAAACAACCCTACCGCAAATGTATAGAAGTACGTTTCCCAGGGGGACAAACATTGATCCTATACCCCCAGTATAAGAGACCATTATATATGGGTTCGATGGTCCTGGTGACTTTTTCAAAATTTCACCGATTCGCCCGGGATTACTCATCATGTTTGTCTTGATTTCAGACTAAGAAAACGAGACCCCACAACCTATACCGCAAAATGTCGGTGTAAAAGGTAGGTTTCCCAGGATGGTCCTATACCCCCATACCCCATATAGGCATTTTCACGTAATTTAGAATAAAGTCCGTGTTCCGTATTTTTTCAGGAAAATTTTTACATACACCCACCCTGGAACTAGGGGAGATAACTCTATTGATAGGCAAGCCCCGTTAAGCCCGGCGACCTATATACCCCCCATACCCCATATAGGCATTTTCCCGAATTTTTCGATAAAGTCCGTGTTCCGTTTTTTTTTTCAGGAAAAATTTTACATGCACCCACCCATGATTGGATGCCCCTTCACCTAGGCTTCACATGGATACCTCATACAACTCCATCGGCCCATTAGGGGCTCCCCTAGATACCAAAACGTCTATTCCCATACCCTTTGGCCACCGCGCATGCGTAGAATGCCGATATTTCAACCCCACCCCCAGCCCGTCAGATGCCCCTTCACGAATGCTTCACTTTGATACCTCACTCGACCCCATTGGACCATTAGTGGCTCCCCTAGCTCCAAAACGTCTATTTTCATACCCTTGGGCCACCGCGCATGCGCAGAATGCCGATATTTCAACCCCGCACCCAGCCCATCTGATGCCCCTTCACGAATGCTTCACTTTGATACCTCACTCGACCCAATCGGACCATTTTATCTAGGGACTACTTTTTCTCCGCGGAAGCTTTTTCCCGAGACCGAATCTTCGCCAAAACCGCATCACCGCGGATGAATACATGGAACTATTTTTGACCTGGAAAAATTGGAACTGTCCTGTGTTGGAGGTAGCTTTTTGGTCAATTTGAAATACTCGCTTCTGATTGGACGAGGGCTCTGTGACGGATTTGAAATACTCGCTTCTGATTGGACGAGAGCTCCGCTTGCTCCACACATGCTCCATAAATTTGCATAAAATCCGCGGGAATTTGCCTTTTATATACTACTGATAGCGTTGATCTGCAGCCTTTGGCAGCGGTAAAACATATGCTAACTTCCAAGATTCTGGAAATATACTTTCGTGCAAAGATCGATCAAACAGGAGTTTAAGTGGGAATGAAACAGAATACACAACTGCCTTCAACATTCTATGACTTATTTTATCTGGTCCAGCCGCTTTGTTTGTTGGAACGGATTTAGTTATGTCAATGATATCGTCGATACAAATCTGAATATTTTCTATCTTATCATTGGTGCGCTGTATAAATCTTGGCAATTCGACGAAAGAATCATACACCTGTGTGTGGTGGTGGTGTATGTACATATAGGAATTAACATGTGTTCATCATCTGTCCACGAGTGAGTGAGTGAGTGAGTTAGGCGTACCCAACGCCCGTGATGCGTGCCCAACGCCCGTCTTAACGCATGGACGCACTAACGATGGTGAGTGAGTCAGTGAGAAGTGGGCGAGTGAGTTTGAGTGAGTGAGTGAGTGAGTGAGTGAGTGTGAGTGAATGAGTGAAAGAGAGTGAGTGAGTGGTCATATAAGGTCGTGTGTACACCATTAGCCCCAGTCTGTGTCCACCCCTTGCGTCTTGATACCATGATACAGATGAGAGAACAACAGCAACAAGGATGGCAGGTCAATCATTTTATTCTCCCCCCCCCCCAGTACATAATACCCACGCTCTGTTGAGTATGTTCGCAATTCTCATATTCTCGTATTCTCGTATTATCGTTCAATCAGAAGCCGTCTTTTGAGAAAGTTCAATCTTCGGCCAGGGTCGATTTTGGCCTAAGCGTCGTCGAGCAGTCCAGGATACCGTTGAGGCAGCATGTCCTGGAACAGTTGTTTGCGCATTTTGATCGCATTTTCCAGGGCCTCAGTGGGTGGTAACCCCATATCCTCTTCCAAGTGACGCTTAGTCTTCATGATGGACCTGTGCGTAGAAGAGCGTGAGCTTCACCAGGATACCCCAACCGGTCCATTTGGACCAAAGATGGGTCCCTTGATTGCCCAAATTGTCATTGCCCACGCCCAAAATACACCTTTCGTTACTACTGCCTAACTGCGCATGAGTAGCACGATGCGACTTCCAACAAAAACCATACCATTCGTCGTCTACATGCAGAGCGATACAAGATGACAACCCACACGGTCCATTTGGATCACGGATGGTCCATCTCTACCCCAAACACCTTCCTTCACGCATCCAAAACGCCCACTTTGGCTACTACTCCTACTGATGACGTCACCAATGATGTCACAGATGACGTGGACATCCCTCAAGTTGCGGTCTACACACCGCGGACTTCACCTTGACACCTCACACGACGCATTCGGATCAGGAATGGTCCTTCAATCGCTCAAACACACCCCCCACGCACCCCCAAAACGCCCGCTTTCGTTACTACTCCTAATGTTGACGTCACCAGTGAGGTCACAGATGATATGGACATTCCTCAAGCCGTGGTCTATAACACGAGGGCTTCAATTTGATACCCTACATGCTCTATTAGGACCAAGAATGGCCCCTCAATTACCACCACGGTCCACGAACCCATAAAATGCCTGCTTTCTGTGCTACGGCCAGACTGCGCATGCGCAGACTGATCAAACCAGACGAGACACCAGTCCAATCCGACGATACCCCAAAAGAACTTCAAAATAAGGCCACATACGGGCCAATCGGGCCATTATTGGTCCATCTCGGCCTCAAAACGTCCATTACAATGCACTTTTCTACTGCGCATGCGCAGAATGACGTCAGTTCGACCCCACACTCATTCAGCTGGACGCTACCCTACGAGTGCTTCACGATAGCACCTGACACGACCCAATCGAGCCAATTTGGGTTCACCTAGATCCCAAAACGTCCACCCCGATCTGCCTGCCTACTGCGCATGTGTCTTCAGCACTTTTCATCAAAAGTCAACGCTTGGCCCCGAGACCCCTAACATCGTGTTCTACATCGCGAGGCAAAGAAAACAAGATGCCACATCCCATAGTAAAATCCACAAGAAAAAAATTGACCACCCCAATACTTCCATACCGCAAATGTCCATGTGTGGGTTCCCGATTGGGCCTACACCATAACCGTATATAGATCTGCCCTCTGGTAGGTATATAGGGTATTTTTAACCTTGCCTAGTATAGGCTGACTCGTGGTGCAGTGAATAACGTGCCCGTTTCTGGAGCGCGCAGTGCGGGTTCGACTCCAGCTAGGACAAGGACATGTGGAGAAACTGAGGGTTCCCCACTTGACATTTATGCTGGGCATATAGCCGGCGATATTGTCGGGGACCATGTTTGATGACGTGCATTCCATTGATGCTTTGGAAGGACGGATAAAGATTTATTGATCATTATATTCACGGGGATTGCCGGGGATTGCCGGAGATTCTCGGACATAACTGGTGCGATAACAATTAACATTGATAAGTATTAAAAGGTGATCTGGAGGCATATTTAGGGCAGAAATGTGCGAATCAGTGGAGATAACCAGGAATTGTGCCAACAGAGTTATCGCACCTGAAGGGACCACATTCGGTCCTTTCCCTACGACTAATAAGGCACCATTAACTGTTTAATGGCATTTCCAAATTAACGGTATTTTAATAGGTCGAAATGTTCCAGGTTTTAATGGGAAAATATAATGGCAGTTTTGATAGCATTTTTTAAGGGTAGACGGGGGTGAACCCATTAAAATTCCCCATCAAAATACCCTTAAAAACTACATATTAATGACCCCCATGAAAATCCTGTTAAACTTTCATGGGTCAACTATTTTTGATGGCCAGAAAAAAAATCATTTTGTCATATGTTAGAAGAGCCATTGCAACTGCATTAAAGTACCCCAGACTATAGTTCACTTCACGGCAATAGATCATGAAAGTGCCATTAAACTGGGAGGCATTTTGATGCAATGGAATTGGGTATATAGCTAGTTATAGCATTACCAAATGAAATCCAACTTACTAATTGGCTATAGTAACCGGAACTTGTAATCTGGTATGAATCAAACTAAGAGAGAATCCAAAGTATGAGTTGCAAAAACTGTATTCCGTCAATACATTAGATAATATAATACAACATGTGAGATAAACAAAACTGGAAATTTAGACCATTGAGAAGTGTATAAATTTATGGTTTTCAATATGACAGCAGCTATCGAAGCGGACTTTCGAGTTCTATCGAATAAATTAGCAGAATAGCATTCAAACTACATATAGTGATCAAAAAGGAAAGCAAAGCATATGACCCCACTGCATATCACTCTACAACCTGGGACTTGCATATGGCTCCAATGTAAATGTGGGCGCATTGAGAGTGTTCCCAGGTGTGAGGTGGACCTGACAGTTGCTGGCTCTGTTGGGGGAGGGGTGGGGTATGTCCGTCTTTAAGGTCATGTGGTTTAACCCTATTTAGTTTGGTCTATTTTTTGTTACCAAAAATCTCCACAACAAAAAGATGGATCTAGCTCTGCCAGAAAATGTTTAAAGAAAACTAGCCCCAGACAACAAGGGCTACTTAAGGCATGTATCTGTGTATAGAGAAAAGCATACACAAATCTGGTTTAATCTGATCCTCTTGAATATGGACACAGATGAAATCTCATTTGCAACAGGAAAATACCCAGTTAGTCTGTTTTTGTTTTAGACAGGAGCTTAAATGCGTGGAAAAAAAAGGAAATTCGAAATGCCTTTACAACTCCACCCGCTTCCCAAATTCCCCCTCCCCAAAACGAGATATCCTGAAGGATCTTGGCGCCCACCATTGTCTGATGATTGTAAGCTAATGACAAGAGGATCTTTTTGTCCATTGTTACTAAGAACAAACGATTGATTTGTGATTTTGTTTGCAGAATTTCGAATTTGAGCGAAAAAGATCGACACTGGAAAACACCAAGATATTATCTATCTAAGGTTCAGGAGTTTCAAGATTTCTAGAAACTGTACTTGATGTCAGTTGTTATAGTACAATTGAAATGAGCAAAGTTAGTCTGAAAGTGAATATCCGGAGGATCCTTCGTCTTCGTTTTGTAGTATTTTTTTTTTGCACGGGTCATCATTGGGTACTGGAAGTGAAGTCTAATCTCTTTGACACTTTGGCATGAGCTCTGATTATCTCCCTTGGATCGAAACACTCACTAGTCTACAGTTGTTGAGTTGTGACGTTGTTTCACAAGAGTGACGTCCCTTCGGCAGACAAAACGGTGGGGCAGTTCACTTGCAACGGCATGAACTAAACTGATTTAAAATTTGAAGAAATACATTTTAATTCGGAATCATTTGAACTCCTTGATATAGAAGGTGAAAGTATGGATATTCTCCATATTCAATATATAGAATATGCCCCATCGTTTGATAAGCCGACTCTTGTGATGCAACGTCACAACTCGGGAATACAGTTTTAATTTGAAGCGTAACTTGGGTTTTGGAAAAGGTATCTTGCACAACTAGACACCAAGGGGAACCTGTGTACCAAATTTGGAAAAGATCCATGCAATAGTTCATGAGAAATGGTAATAACAAAGTCTCATGGGGAAATCTAAGATGTCCACCTGGTGGCTATATTGGATTTTGGAATCGGACCAAAAAACCTACCTTGCACAACTAGACCACAAAAGAAACCTGTGTACCAAATTTGACAAAGATCCATGCATCAGTTCCTGAAAGTAACAAAATTTCATGGGGAAATTCAAAATGACCGCCCGGTGGCCATATTGGATTTTCGAATCGGACCGAATTCGTATCTTGCACAAATGGACCACATGGGGAACCTGTGTACCAAATTTGAGAAAGATCCATGTAGTACTTCCTAAGAAATGACGATAACAATGTTTCATGAGGAAATCCAAGATGGCTGCCTGGTGGCCATATTGAATTTTCGAATCGGACCAGAAAAGGTATCTTGCACAACTAGGCCCAAGGGGAACCTGTGTACCAAATTTGAGAAAGTTCCATGCAGTAGTTCCTGAGAAATGACGATAACAAAGTTTCATCAAGAAATCCAAGCTGGCTGCCTGGTGGCCATATTGGATTTTCGAATTGGACCAAAAAGGTATTTTGCACAACTAGACCCCAAGGGGAAACTGTGTACCAAATTTAAGAAAGATCCAAGCAGTAGTTGCTGAGAAATCACGATAACAAAGTTTCATTGGGACATCCAAGATGGCCGCCTTGTGGCCATATTGTATTTTCGAATCGAACCAGAAAAGGTATCTTGACGTTGTTTCACAAGAGTGACGTCCCTTCGGCAGACAAAACGGTGGGGCAGTTCACTTGCAACGGCATGAACTGAACTGATTTAAAATTTGAAGAAATACATTTTAATTCGGAATCATTTCAACTCCTTGATATAGAAGGTGAAAGTATGGATATTCTCCATATTCAATATATAGAATATGCCCCATCGTTTGATAAGCCGACTCTTGTGATGCAACGTCACAACTCGGGAATACAGTATTAATTTGAAGCGTAACTTGGATTTTGGAATCGGACCAAAAAGGTATCTTGCACAACTGGACCACAAGGGGAACCTGTATACCAAATTTGAGAAAGATCTATGCAGCACTTCCTGAGAAATCACGATAAAATTTCATGAGGAAATCCAAATGGCCGCCTGGTGGCTATATTGGATTTTCGAATCGGACCGAAAAAGGCATCTTGCACAACTAGACCCCAAGGGAAACCTATGTACCAAATTTGAGAAAGATCCATGAGGTACTTCCTGAGGAATCACGATAACAATGTTTCATGGGGCAATCCAAGATGGCCGCCTGGAGGCCATATTAGATTTTCGAATCAGACCAGAAAAGGTATCTTGCACAACTAGACACCAAGGGGAACCTGTGTACCAAATTTGGAAAAGATCCATGCAATAGTTCCTGAGAAATCGTAATAACAAAGTCTCATGGGGAAATCCAAGATGTCCACCTGGTGGCCATATTGGATTTTGGAATCGGACCAGAAAACCTACCTTGCACAACTAGACCACAAGAGAAACCTGTGTACCAAATTTGACAAAGATCCATGCATCAGTTCCTGAAAGTAACAAAATTTCATGGGGAAATTCAAAATGGCCGCCTGGTGGCCATATTGGATTTTCGAATCGGACCGAAAAAGGTGTCCTGCACAACTAGACCCCAAGGGAAACCTGTGTACCAAATTTGAGAAAGTTCCATGCAGTAGTTCCTGAGAAATGACGATAACAAAGTTTCATCAAGAAATCCAAGCTGGCTGCCTGGTGGCCATATTGGATTTTCGAATTGGACCAAAAGGGTATTTTGCACAACTAGACCCCAAGGGGAAACTGCGTACCAAATTTAAGACAGATCCAAGCAGTAGTTGCTGAAAAATCACGATAACAAAGTTTCATTGGGAAATCCAAGATGGTCGCCTTGTGGCCATATTGTATTTTCGAATCGAACCAGAAAAGGTATTTTGCACAACTAAACCCCAAGGGGAACCCGTGTAACAAATTTGAGAAAGATCCATGCAGTAGTTCCTGAGAAATCGCGATAAAGTTTCATGGGGAAAACTGAGATATCCGCCTTGTGGCCATATTGGATTTTCAAATCGGACCGAAAAAGGTGTCCTGCACAACTAGACCCCAAGGGAAACCTGGGTACCAAATTTGAGAAAGATCCATGTAGTACTTCCTGAGAAATGACGATAACTATGGGAAACTATTGAAAAATCCATGATGGCTGCCTGGTGGCCATATTGGATTTTCGAATCGGACCACAAAAGGTATCTTACACAACTAGACCCCAAGGGGAACCTGTGTACCAAATTTCAAAATGATCCATACAGTACTTTCTGAGAATTCACGATAAAATTTCATCGGGAAATCCAAGATGGCTGCCTAGTAGCCATATTGGATTTTCAAATCGGCCCGAACAAGGTATCTTAAACAACTAGACCCAAACGGGAACCTGTGTACCAAATTTGAGAAATATACATGTAGTAGTTCCTGAGAAATCGCGATAACAAAGTTTCGTGGGGAAATCCAAGATGGCCGCCTTGTGGCCATATTGGATTTTCGAATCCGGCCAGAAAAGGTATCTTGCACAATTAGACCCCAAGTGGAACCTGTGTACCAAATTTGTGAAAGATCCACGCAGTAGTTCCTGAGAAATCGCGAAAAAGTTTCATAGAGAAAACTAAGATGGCCGCCTGGTGGCCATATTGGATTTTCAAATCGGACCGAAAATGTGTCTGGCACAACTGGACCACAAGGGGAACCTGTGTACCAAATTTGAGAGAGATCCATGCAGTACTTCCTGAGAAATCACGATAAAGTTTCATGGGGAAAACTAAGATGGCTGCCTGGTGACCATATTGGATTTTCAAATCGGACCGGAAAAGGTATCTTGCACAATTAAACCCCAAGGGGAACCTGTGTAACAAATTTGAGAAAGATCCATGCAGTACTTCCTCAGAAATCACGATAAAGTTTCATGGGGAAAACTAAGATGGCTGCCTGGTGGCCATATTAGATTTTCAAGTCGGGCCGAAAAAGGTATCTTGCACAACTAGACCCCAATGTTTCATGAGGAAATCCAAGATGGCTGCCTGGTGGCCATATTGAATTTTCGAATCAGACCAGAAAAGGTATCTTGCACAACTAGGCCCAAGGGGAACCTGTGTACCAAATTTGAGAAAGATTCATGTAGTACTTCCTGAGAAATGACGATAACTATGTTTCATGGGGAAATCCCAGATGGGTGCCTGGTGGCCATATTGGATTTTCGAATCGGACCCGAAAAGGTATCTTGCACAACTACGACCAAGGAGAACCTGTGTACCTGTGTACCAAATTTGAGAAAGATCCACGCATTAGTTCCTGACGCGATAAAGTTTCATGGGGAAAACTAAGTGTCCTGGTGGCCATATTGGATTTTCAAATCGGACCGAAAAAGGTGTCCTGCACAACTGGACCACAAGGGGAACCTTGTGTACCAAATTTGAGAGAGATCCATGCAGTACTTCCTGAGAAATCACGATAAAGTTTCATGGGGAAAACTAAGATGGCTGCCTGGTGGCCATATCGGATTTTCAAATCGGACCGAAAAAGGTATCTTGCACAACTAGACCCCAATGTTTCATGAGGAAATCCAAGATGGCTGCCTGGTGGCCATATTGAATTTTCGAATCGGACCAGAAAAGGTATCTTGCACAACTAGGCCCAAGGGGAACCTGTGTACCAAATTTGAGAAAGATTCATGTAGTACTTCCTGAGAAATGACGATAACAATGTTTCATGAGGAAATTCAAGATGGCTGCCTGGTGTCCCTATTCAATTTTCGAATCGGACCCGAAAAGATATCTTGCACAACTAGTGTACCAAATTTGAGAAAGATCCACGCAGTAGTTCCTGAGAAATCGCGATAAAGTTTCATGGGGAAAACTAAGATGTCCGCCTGGTGGCCATATCGGATTTTCAAATCGGACCGAAAAAGGTGTCCTGCACAACTAGACCCCAAGGGAAGCCTGTGTAACAAATTTGAGAAAGATCCATGCAGTACTTCCTGAGAAATCACGATAAAGTTTCATGGGGAAAACTAAGATGGCTGCCTGGTGGCCATATTGGATTTTCGAATCGGACCAGAAAAGGTATCTTGCACAACTAAACCCCAAGGGGAACCTGTGTAACAAATTTGAGAAAGATCCATGCAGTACTTCCTGAGAAATGACGATAACTATGTTTCATGGGGAAATCCCAGATGGGTGCCTGGTGGCCATATTGGATTTTCGAATCGGACCAGAAAAGGTATCTTGCACAACTAGACCAAGGGGAACCTGTGTACCTGTGTACCAAATTTGAGAGAGATCCATGCAGTACTTCCTGAGAAATCACGATAAAGTTGCATGGGGAAAACTAAGATGGCTGGCTGGTGGCCATAATGGATTTTCAATTCGGACCGAAAAAGGTATCTTGCACAACTAGATTCCAATGTTTCATGAGGAAATCCAAGATGGCTGCCTGGTGGCCATATTGAATTTTCGAATCGGACCAGAAAAGGTATCTTGCACAACTAGGCCCAAGGGGAACCTGTGTACCAAATTTGAGAAAGATTCATGTAGTACTTCCTGAGAAATGACGATAACTATGTTTCATGGGGAAATCCCAGATGGGTGCCTGGTGGCCATATTGGATTTTCGAATCGGACCCGAAAAGGTATCTTGCACAACTACGACCAAGGAGAACCTGTGTACCTGTGTACCAAATTTGAGAAAGATCCACGCATTAGTTCCTGAGAAATCGCGATAAAGTTTCATGGGGAAAACTAAGATGTCCACCTGGTGGCCATATTGGATTTTCAAATCGGACCGAAAAAGGTGTCCTGCACAACTGGACCACAAGGGGAACCTTGTGTACCAAATTTGAGAGAGATCCATGCAGTACTTCCTGAGAAATCACGATAAAGTTTCATGGGGAAAACTAAGATGGCTGCCTGGTGGCCATATTGGGTTTTCAAATCGGACCGAAAAAGGTATCTTGCACAACTAGACCCCAATGTTTCATGAGGAAATCCAAAATGGCTGCCTGGTGGCCATATTGAATTTTCGAATCGGACCAGAAAAGGTATCTTGCACAACTAGGCCCAAGGGGAACCTGTGTACCAAATTTGAGAAAGATTCATGTAGTACTTCCTGAGAAATGACGATAACACTGTTTCATGAGGAAATTCAAGATGGCTGCCTGGTGTCCCTATTCAATTTTCGAATCGGACCCGAAAAGATATCTTGCACAACTAGTGTACCAAATTTGAGAAAGATCCACGCAGTAGTTCCTGAGAAATCGCGATAAAGTTTCATGGGGAAAACTAAGATGTCCGCCTGGTGGCCATATCGGATTTTCAAATCGGACCGAAAAAGGTGTCCTGCACAACTAGACCCCAAGGGAAGCCTGTGTAACAAATTTGAGAAAGATCCATGCAGTACTTCCTGAGAAATCACGATAAAGTTTCATGGGGAAAACTAAGATGGCTGCCTGGTGGCCATATTGGATTTTCGGATCGGACCAGAAAAGGTATCTTGCACAACTAAACCCCAAGGGGAACCTGTGTAACAAATTTGAGAAAGATCCATGCAGTACTTCCTGAGAAATGACGATAACTATGTTTCATGGGGAAATCCCAGATGGGTGCCTGGTGGCCATATTGGATTTTCGAATCGGACCAGAAAAAGTATCTTGCACAACTAGACCAAGGGGAACCTGTGTACCTGTGTACCAAATTTGAGAGAGATCCATGCAGTACTTCCTGAGAAATCACGATAAAGTTGCATGGGGAAAACTAAGATGGCTGGCTGGTGGCCATAATGGATTTTCAATTCGGACCGAAAAAGGTATCTTGCACAACTAGATTCCAATGTTTCATGAGGAAATCCAAGATGGCTGCCTGGTGGCCATATTGAATTTTCGAATCGGACCAGAAAAGGTATCTTGCACAACTAGGCCCAAGGGGAACCTGTGTACCAAATTTGAGAAAGATCCATGCAGTACTTCCTGAAAATTCATGATAACAAAGTTTCATCGGGAAATCCAAGATGGCTGCCTGGTGGCCATATTTGATTTTCAAATCGGACCAGAAAAGGTATCTTGCACAACTAGACACCAAGGGATAACTGTGTACCAAATTTGAGAAAGATCCATGTAGTACTTCCTGAGAAATGACGATAACAATGTTTCATGAGGAAATTCAAGATGGCTGCCTGTTGGCCATATTCAATTTTCGAATCGGACCGGAAAAGGTATCTTGCACAACTAGACCCCAAGGGGAACCTGTGTACCAAATTTGAGAAAGATCCATGCAGTACTTCCTGAAAATTCATGATAACAAAGTTTCATCGGGAAATCCAAG
Source organism: Hanleya hanleyi (assembly GCA_036873755.1). NCBI lineage: Eukaryota > Metazoa > Mollusca > Polyplacophora > Lepidopleurida > Hanleyidae > Hanleya > Hanleya hanleyi. The sequence goes on from JAVTVY010004786.1 coordinate 17,354, forward strand.
ATGGCTGCCTGGTGGCCATATTCAATTTTCGAATCGGACCGGAAAAGGTATCTTGCACAACTAGACCCCAAGGGGAACCTGTGTACCAAATTTGAGAAAGGTCCATGCAGTAGTTCCTGAGAAATCGCGATAACAAAGTTTCATGGGGAAATCCAACATGGCCGCATTGCAGTCATATTGGATTTTCGAATCGGGCAGAAAAGGCATCTTGCACAACTACACCCCTAGGGGAACCTGTGTACCAAATTTGAGAAAGATCCATGCAGTAGTTCCTGAGAAATCGCGATAAAGTTTCATGGGGAAAACTAAGATGGCCGCCTGGTGGCCATGTTGGATTTTCAAATCGCACCGAAAAGGTATCTTGCACAACTAGACCCCAAGGGAAACATGTGTACCAAATTTGAGAAAGATCCACGTAGTGGTTCCTGAGAAATGACGATAACTATGTTTCATGGGGAAATCCCAGATGGGTGCCTGGTGGCCATATTGGATTTTCGAATCGGACCCGAAAAGGTATCTTGCACAACTACGACCAAGGAGAACCTGTGTACCTGTGTACCAAATTTGAAAAAGATCCACGCATTAGTTCCTGAGAAATCGCGATAAAGTTTCATGGGGAAAACTAAGATGTCCACCTGGTGGCCATATTGGATTTTCGAATCGGACCCGAAAAGGTATCTTGCACAACTACGACCAAGGAGAACCTGTGTACCTGTGTACCAAATTTGAGAAAGATCCACGCATTAGTTCCTGAGAAATCGCGATAAAGTTTCATGGGGAAAACTAAGATGTCCACCTGGTGGCCATATTGGATTTTCAAATCGGACCGAAAAAGGTGTCCTGCACAACTGGACCACAAGGGGAACCTTGTGTACCAAATTTGAGAGAGATCCATGCAGTACTTCCTGAGAAATCACGATAAAGTTTCATGGGGAAAACTAAGATGGCTGCCTGGTGGCCATATTGGATTTTCAAATCGGACCGAAAAAGGTATCTTGCACAACTAGACCCCAATGTTTCATGAGGAAATCCAAGATGGCTGCCTGGTGGCCATATTGAATTTTCGAATCGGACCAGAAAAGGTATCTTGCACAACTAGGCCCAAGGGGAACCTGTGTACCAAATTTGAGAAAGATTCATGTAGTACTTCCTGAGAAATGACGATAACAATGTTTCATGAGGAAATTCAAGATGGCTGCCTGGTGTCCCTATTCAATTTTCGAATCGGACCCGAAAAGATATCTTGCACAACTAGTGTACCAAATTTGAGAAAGATCCACGCAGTAGTTCCTGAGAAATCGCGATAAAGTTTCATGGGGAAAACTAAGATGTCCGCCTGGTGGCCATATCGGATTTTCAAATCGGACCGAAAAAGGTGTCCTGCACAACTAGACCCCAAGGGAAGCCTGTGTAACAAATTTGAGAAAGATCCATGCAGTACTTCCTGAGAAATCACGATAAAGTTTCATGGGGAAAACTAAGATGGCTGCCTGGTGGCCATATTGGATTTTCGGATCGGACCAGAAAAGGTATCTTGCACAACTAAACCCCAAGGGGAACCTGTGTAACAAATTTGAGAAAGATCCATGCAGTACTTCCTGAGAAATGACGATAACTATGTTTCATGGGGAAATCCCAGATGGGTGCCTGGTGGCCATATTGGATTTTCGAATCGGACCAGAAAAGGTATCTTGCACAACTAGACCAAGGGGAACCTGTGTACCTGTGTACCAAATTTGAGAGAGATCCATGCAGTACTTCCTGAGAAATCACGATAAAGTTGCATGGGGAAAACTAAGATGGCTGGCTGGTGGCCATAATGGATTTTCAATTCGGACCGAAAAAGGTATCTTGCACAACTAGATTCCAATGTTTCATGAGGAAATCCAAGATGGCTGCCTGGTGGCCATATTGAATTTTCGAATCGGACCAGAAAAGGTATCTTGCACAACTAGGCCCAAGGGGAACCTGTGTACCAAATTTGAGAAAGATTCATGTAGTACTTCCTGAGAAATGACGATAACTATGTTTCATGGGGAAATCCCAGATGGGTGCCTGGTGGCCATATTGGATTTTCGAATCGGACCCGAAAAGGTATCTTGCACAACTACGACCAAGGAGAACCTGTGTACCTGTGTACCAAATTTGAGAAAGATCCACGCATTAGTTCCTGAGAAATCGCGATAAAGTTTCATGGGGAAAACTAAGATGTCCACCTGGTGGCCATATTGGATTTTCAAATCGGACCGAAAAAGGTGTCCTGCACAACTGGACCACAAGGGGAACCTTGTGTACCAAATTTGAGAGAGATCCATGCAGTACTTCCTGAGAAATCACGATAAAGTTTCATGGGGAAAACTAAGATGGCTGCCTGGTGGCCATATTGGGTTTTCAAATCGGACCGAAAAAGGTATCTTGCACAACTAGACCCCAATGTTTCATGAGGAAATCCAAAATGGCTGCCTGGTGGCCATATTGAATTTTCGAATCGGACCAGAAAAGGTATCTTGCACAACTAGGCCCAAGGGGAACCTGTGTACCAAATTTGAGAAAGATTCATGTAGTACTTCCTGAGAAATGACGATAACTATGTTTCATGGGGAAATCCCAGATGGGTGCCTGGTGGCCATATTGGATTTTCGAATCGGACCCGAAAAGGTATCTTGCACAACTACGACCAAGGAGAACCTGTGTACCTGTGTACCAAATTTGAAAAAGATCCACGCATTAGTTCCTGAGAAATCGCGATAAAGTTTCATGGGGAAAACTAAGATGTCCACCTGGTGGCCATATTGGATTTTCAAATCGGACCGAAAAAGGTGTCCTGCACAACTGGACCACAAGGGGAACCTTGTGTACCAAATTTGAGAGAGATCCATGCAGTACTTCCTGAGAAATCACGATAAAGTTTCATGGGGAAAACTAAGATGGCTGCCTGGTGGCCATATCGGATTTTCAAATCGGACCGAAAAAGGTATCTTGCACAACTAGACCCCAATGTTTCATGAGGAAATCCAAGATGGCTGCCTGGTGGCCATATTGAATTTTCGAATCGGACCAGAAAAGGTATCTTGCACAACTAGGCCCAAGGGGAACCTGTGTACCAAATTTGAGAAAGATTCATGTAGTACTTCCTGAGAAATGACGATAACAATGTTTCATGAGGAAATTCAAGATGGCTGCCTGGTGTCCCTATTCAATTTTCGAATCGGACCCGAAAAGATATCTTGCACAACTAGTGTACCAAATTTGAGAAAGATCCACGCAGTAGTTCCTGAGAAATCGCGATAAAGTTTCATGGGGAAAACTAAGATGGCTGCCTGGTGGCCATATTGGATTTTCGGATCGGACCAGAAAAGGTATCTTGCACAACTAAACCCCAAGGGGAACCTGTGTAACAAATTTGAGAAAGATCCATGCAGTACTTCCTGAGAAATGACGATAACTATGTTTCATGGGGAAATCCCAGATGGGTGCCTGGTGGCCATATTGGATTTTCGAATCGGACCAGAAAAAGTATCTTGCACAACTAGACCAAGGGGAACCTGTGTACCTGTGTACCAAATTTGAGAGAGATCCATGCAGTACTTCCTGAGAAATCACGATAAAGTTGCATGGGGAAAACTAAGATGGCTGGCTGGTGGCCATAATGGATTTTCAATTCGGACCGAAAAAGGTATCTTGCACAACTAGATTCCAATGTTTCATGAGGAAATCCAAGATGGCTGCCTGGTGGCCATATCGGATTTTCAAATCGGACCGAAAAAGGTGTCCTGCACAACTAGACCCCAAGGGAAGCCTGTGTAACAAATTTGAGAAAGATCCATGCAGTACTTCCTGAGAAATCACGATAAAGTTTCATGGGGAAAACTAAGATGGCTGCCTGGTGGCCATATTGGATTTTCGAATCGGACCAGAAAAGGTATCTTGCACAACTAAACCCCAAGGGGAACCTGTGTAACAAATTTGAGAAAGATCCATGCAGTACTTCCTGAGAAATGACGATAACTATGTTTCATGGGGAAATCCCAGATGGGTGCCTGGTGGCCATATTGGATTTTCGAATCGGACCAGAAAAAGTATCTTGCACAACTAGACCAAGGGGAACCTGTGTACCTGTGTACCAAATTTGAGAGAGATCCATGCAGTACTTCCTGAGAAATCACGATAAAGTTGCATGGGGAAAACTAAGATGGCTGGCTGGTGGCCATAATGGATTTTCAATTCGGACCGAAAAAGGTATCTTGCACAACTAGATTCCAATGTTTCATGAGGAAATCCAAGATGGCTGCCTGGTGGCCATATTGAATTTTCGAATCGGACCAGAAAAGGTATCTTGCACAACTAGGCCCAAGGGGAACCTGTGTACCAAATTTGAGAAAGATTCATGTAGTACTTCCTGAGAAATGACGATAACTATGTTTCATGGGGAAATCCCAGATGGGTGCCTGGTGGCCATATTGGATTTTCGAATCGGACCCGAAAAGGTATCTTGCACAACTACGACCAAGGAGAACCTGTGTACCTGTGTACCAAATTTGAGAAAGATCCACGCATTAGTTCCTGAGAAATCGCGATAAAGTTTCATGGGGAAAACTAAGATGTCCACCTGGTGGCCATATTGGATTTTCAAATCGGACCGAAAAAGGTGTCCTGCACAACTGGACCACAAGGGGAACCTTGTGTACCAAATTTGAGAGAGATCCATGCAGTACTTCCTGAGAAATCACGATAAAGTTTCATGGGGAAAACTAAGATGGCTGCCTGGTGGCCATATTGGGTTTTCAAATCGGACCGAAAAAGGTATCTTGCACAACTAGACCCCAATGTTTCATGAGGAAATCCAAAATGGCTGCCTGGTGGCCATATTGAATTTTCGAATCGGACCAGAAAAGGTATCTTGCACAACTAGGCCCAAGGGGAACCTGTGTACCAAATTTGAGAAAGATTCATGTAGTACTTCCTGAGAAATGACGATAACACTGTTTCATGAGGAAATTCAAGATGGCTGCCTGGTGTCCCTATTCAATTTTCGAATCAGACCCGAAAAGATATCTTGCACAACTAGTGTACCAAATTTGAGAAAGATCCACGCAGTAGTTCCTGAGAAATCGCGATAAAGTTTCATGGGGAAAACTAAGATGTCCGCCTGGTGGCCATATCGGATTTTCAAATCGGACCGAAAAAGGTGTCCTGCACAACTAGACCCCAAGGGAAGCCTGTGTAACAAATTTGAGAAAGATCCATGCAGTACTTCCTGAGAAATCACGATAAAGTTTCATGGAGAAAACTAAGATGGCTGCCTGGTGGCCATATTGGATTTTCGAATCGGGCCAGAAAAGGTATCTTGCACAACTAAACCCCAAGGGGAACCTGTGTAACAAATTTGAGAAAGATCCATGCAGTACTTCCTGAGAAATGACGATAACTATGTTTCATGGGGAAATCCCAGATGGGTGCCTGGTGGCCATATTGGATTTTCGAATCGGACCAGAAAAAGTATCTTGCACAACTAGACCAAGGGGAACCTGTGTACCTGTGTACCAAATTTGAGAGAGATCCATGCAGTACTTCCTGAGAAATCACGATAAAGTTGCATGGGGAAAACTAAGATGGCTGGCTGGTGGCCATAATGGATTTTCAATTCGGACCGAAAAAGGTATCTTGCACAACTAGATTCCAATGTTTCATGAGGAAATCCAAGATGGCTGCCTGGTGGCCATATTGAATTTTCGAATCGGACCAGAAAAGGTATCTTGCACAACTAGGCCCAAGGGGAACCTGTGTACCAAATTTGAGAAAGATCCATGCAGTACTTCCTGAAAATTCATGATAACAAAGTTTCATCGGGAAATCCAAGATGGCTGCCTGGTGGCCATATTTGATTTTCAAATCGGACCAGAAAAGGTATCTTGCACAACTAGACACCAAGGGATAACTGTGTACCAAATTTGAGAAAGATCCATGTAGTACTTCCTGAGAAATGACGATAACAATGTTTCATGAGGAAATTCAAGATGGCTGCCTGTTGGCCATATTCAATTTTCGAATCGGACCGGAAAAGGTATCTTGCACAACTAGACCCCAAGGGGAACCTGTGTACCAAATTTGAGAAAGATCCATGCAGTACTTCCTGAAAATTCATGATAACAAAGTTTCATCGGGAAATCCAAGATGGCTGCCTGGTGGCCATATTCAATTTTCGAATCGGACCGGAAAAGGTATCTTGCACAACTAGACCCCAAGGGGAACCTGTGTACCAAATTTGAGAAAGGTCCATGAGTAGTTCCTGAGAAATCGCGATAACAAAGTTTCATGGGGAAATCCAACATGGCCGCATTGCAGTCATATTGGATTTTCGAATCGGGCAGAAAAGGCATCTTGCACAACTACACCCCTAGGGGAACCTGTGTACCAAATTTGAGAAAGATCCATGCAGTAGTTCCTGAGAAATCGCGATAAAGTTTCATGGGGAAAACTAAGATGGCCGCCTGGTGGCCATGTTGGATTTTCAAATCGCACCGAAAAGGTATCTTGCACAACTAGACCCCAAGGGAAACATGTGTACCAAATTTGAGAAAGATCCACGTAGTGGTTCCTGAGAAATGACGATAACTATGTTTCATGGGGAAATCCCAGATGGGTGCCTGGTGGCCATATTGGATTTTCGAATCGGACCCGAAAAGGTATCTTGCACAACTAGACCAAGGAGAACCTGTGTACCTGTGTACCAAATTTGAGAAAGATCCACGCATTAGTTCCTGAGAAATCGCGATAAAGTTTCATGGGGAAAACTAAGATGTCCGCCTGGTGGCCATATTGGATTTTCAAATCGGACCGAAAAAGGTGTCCTGCACAACTGGACCACAAGGGAAACCCTGTGTACCAAATTTGAGAGAGATCCATGCAGTACTTCCTGAGAAATCACGATAAAGTTTCATGGGGAAAACTAAGATGGCTGCCTGGTGGCCATATTGGATTTTCAAATCGGACCGAAAAAGGTATCTTGCACAACTAGACCCCAATGTTTCATGAGGAAATCCAAGATGGCTGCCTGGTGGCCATATTGAATTTTCGAATCGGACCAGAAAAGGTATCTTGCACAACTAGGGCCAAGGGGAACCTGTGTACCAAATTTGAGAAAGATTCATGTAGTACTTCCTGAGAAATGACGATAATAATGTTTCATGAGGAAATTCAAGATGGCTGCCTGGTGTCCCTATTCAATTTTCGAATCGGACCCGAAAAGATATCTTGCACAACTAGACCAAGAGGAACCTGTGTACCTGTGTACCAAATTTGAGAAAGATCCACGCAGTAGTTCCTGAGAAATCGCGATAAAGTTTCATAGGGAAAACTAAGATGTCCGGCTGGTGGCCATATCGGATTTTCAAATCGGACCGAAAAAGGTGTCCTGCACAACTAGACCCCAAGGGAAACCTGTGTAACAAATTTGAGAAAGATCCATGCAGTACTTCCTGAGAAATCACGATAAAGTTTCATGGGGAAAACTAAGATGGCTGCCTGGTGGCCATATTGGATTTTCGAATCGGACCAGAAAAGGTATCTTGCACAACTAAACCCCAAGGGGAACCTGTGTAACAAATTTGAGAAAGATCCATGCAGTACTTCCTGAGAAATGACGGTAACTATGTTTCATGGGGAAATCCCAGATGGGTGCCTGGTGGCCATATTGGATTTTCGAATCGGACCAGAAAAGGTATCTTGTACAACTAGACCAAGGGGAACCTGTGTACCTGTGTACCAAATTTGAGAGAGATACATGCAGTACTTCCTGAGAAATCACGATAAAGTTGCATGGGGAAAACTAAGATGGCTGTCTGGTGGCCATAATGGATTTTCAATTCGGACCGAAAAGGGTATCTTGCACAAGTAGATTCCAATGTTTCATGAGGAAATCCAAGATGGCTGCCAGGTGGCCATATTGAATTTTCGAATCGGACCAGAAAAGGTATCTTGCACAACTAGGCCCAAGGGGAACCTGTGTACCAAATTTGAGAAAGATCCATGTAGTACTTCCTGAGAAATGACGATAACAATGTTTCATGAGGAAATTCAAGATGGCTGTCTGGTGGACATACTCAATTTTCGAATCGCAACGGAAAAGGTATCGTGCACAACTAGACCCCAAGGAGAACCTGTGTACCAAATTTGAGAAAGATCCATGCAGTACTTCCTGAAAATTCACGATAACAAAGTTTCATCGGGAAATCCAAGACGGCTGCCTGGTGGCCATATTGGATTTTCAAATCGGACCAGAAAAGGTATCTTGCACAACTAGACCTCAAGGGGAACCTGTGTAACAAATTTAAGAAAGATCCATGCAAAATCGCGATAACAAAGTTTCATGGGGAAATCCAAAGTGGCCACCTTGTGGCCACATTGGGTTTTCGAATCGGACCAGAAAAGGTATCTTGCACAACTAATCCCCAAAGGGAACCTGTGTACCAAATTTGAGAAAGATCCGAATGACGATAACTATGTTTCATGGAGAAATCCCAGATGGGTGCCTTATGGCCATATTGGATTTTCGAATCGGACCAGGAGAGGTATCTTGCACAACTAGACCCCAAGGGGAACCTGTGTACTAAATTTAAGAAAGATCCATGGAGTACTTCCTGAGAATTCACGATAACAAAGTTTCATGGGGAAATCCAAGATGGCTGCCTGGTGACCATATTGGGTTTTCAACTCGGAACAGTAAAGATATCTTGCACAACTAGACCCCAAGGGGAACCTGTGTACCAAATTTGAGAAAGATCCCTGCAGTAGTTCCTGAGAAATCGCGATAACAAAGTTTCATGGGGAAATCCAAGATGGCCGCCTTGTGGCCATATTGGATTTTCGAATCGGACCAAAAATTTGAGAGAGATCCATGCAGTACTTCCTGAGAAATCACGATAAAGTTTCATGGGGAAAACAAAGATGGCTGCCTGGTGGCCATATTGGATTTTCAAATCGGACCGAAAAAGGTATCTTGCACAACTAGACCCCAAGGGGAACCTGTGTACCAAATTTGAGAAAGATCGATGCAGTACTTCCTGAAAATTCATGATAACAAAGTTTCATCGGGAAATCCAAGATGGCTGCCTGGTGGCCATATTTGATTTTCAAATCGGACCAGAAAAGGTATCTTGCACAACTAGACACCAAGGGATAACTGTCTACCAAATTTGAGAAAGATCCATGTAGTACTTCCTGAGAAATGACGATAACAATGTTTCATGAGGAAATTCAAGATGGCTGCCTGTTGGCCATATTCAATTTTCGAATCGGACCGGAAAAGGTATCTTGCACAACTAGACCCCAAGGGGAACCTGTGTACCAAATTTGAGAAAGATCCATGCAGTACTTCCTGAAAATTCATGATAACAAAGTTTCATCGGGAAATCCAAGATGGCTGCCTGGTGGCCATATTTGATTTTCCAATCGGACCAGAAAAGGTATCTTGCACAACTACACCCCAAGGGGAACCTGTGTACCAAATTTGAGAAAGATCCATGCAGTAGTTCCTGAGAAATCGCGATAACAAAGTTTCATGGGGAAATCCAACATGGCCGCATTGCAGTCATATTGGATTTTCGAATCGGGCAGAAAAGGCATCTTGCACAACTACACCCCTAGGGGAACCTGTGTACCAAATTTGAGAAAGATCCATGCAGTAGTTCCTGAGAAATGGCGATAAAGTTTCATGAGGAAAACTAAGATGGCCGCCTGGTGGCCATGTTGGATTTTCAAATCGCACAGAAAAGGTGTCTTGCACAACTAGACCCCAAGGGAAACATGTGTACCAAATTTGAGAAAGATCCACGTAGTGGTTCCTGAGAAATGACGATAACTATGTTTCATGTGGAAATCCAAGATGGCTGCCTGGTGGCCATATTCGATTTTCGAATCGGACCAGGAGAGGTATCTTGCACAACTAGACCCCAAGGGGAACCTGTGTACCAAATTTGAGAAAGATCCATACAGTACTTCCTGAGAATTCACGATAACTAAGTTTCATCGGGAAATCCAAGATGGCTGCCTGGTGGCCATATTGGATTTTCAATCGGACCAGAAAAGGTATCTTGCACAACTAGACCCCAAGGGGAACCTGTGTACCAAGTTTGAGAAAGATCCATGAAGTAGTTCCTGAGAAATCGCGGTAACAAAGTTTCATGGGGAAATCCAAGATGGCCGCCTTGTGGACATATTGGATTTTCGAATCGGACCAAAAAAGGCATCTTGAACAACTAGACCCCAAGGGGAACCTGTGTACCAAATTTGAGAAAGATCCATGAAGTAGTTCCTGAGAAATCGCGGTAACAAAGTTTCATGGGGGAAATCCAAGATGGCCGCCTTGTGGACATATTGGATTTTCGAATCGGACCAAAAAAGGTATCTTGCACAACTAGACCCCAAGGGGAACCTGTGTACCAAATTTGAGAAAGATCCATGAAGTAGTTCCTGATAAATCGCGGTAACAAAGTTTCATGGGGAAATCCAAGATGGTCGCCTTGTGGACATATTGGATTTTCGAATCGGACCAAAAAAGGTATCTTGCACAACTAGACCCCAAGGGACCCTGTGTACCAAATTTGAGAAAGATCCATAAAGTAGTTCCTGAGAAATCGCGGTAACAAGAATTGTTTACGGACGGACTGACGACGGACTGACGACGGACGACGGACGGACGACGGACCACGGACGAAAAGTGATTTGAACAGCCCACCATCACCAAGCCCACCATCTGGTGATGGTGGGCTAATAAAACAACCCCCTCGGATTAAGACGTCCCTGTGTTACAACCATCTGCCTTTAATATAATGAACTTGTGAATTTGATCCTATCCCAACCCCAGGAAAAACCTCACTATGACAGCAGTAAAATGTCCTAGACGGTGAAGCTGGGTATCGTCTGAAACCGCCATAGAACCATTTTGCTAAACCATCAGCCTGTCATGTACTGTTCCACTTTGTGATTGGATAAAATAAAATTAGAAGTCGGAAGACAGAAGTAGGCAGTCGAAAGGTGGAAGTTGGAAGTCAGAAATGTGCCTTCCCGGCTTTCGTAAACAGCTGTATTCCTCATGTATGGGTTTTAACCTATCTGGCCTGAGCTTTTGAGGTGCCATTTCGCCCCCATGCTTCCCCTCTAAATATTTTTCTTATCCCTCATCACTTTCTGGTATCCCACATGTCCGCCATCTTGCATTTACCCATGATCCTCTAATCTGGGCGTTCTGCAAATAGGCTCAAAAGGACCCCAACCTACTAGTCGCCGAGGGTCAGCTCTCATTTTTTGTCGTTCCGGAGATAGGGGAGAAAGTTTGCCACGAGGGACATCATGCCCCCCAGGCCAGGTAGGGTTAAAGTAGAGTTCAAACTCCGGAAATGCCAATGTTGTTCGCTCAGTCTAAATTGTAAGCTCTGCAACACAAAAAAAGAAAGATAAAATTGTGAGGGGATCATTTGAAACTGAACAATTCCTCAGGCGTAGTTAGAGGGATTAATGTTATTATTTAGAAGGATAGAGAACTCTAATGCATAATGATATTTCAAAGTCAAGCCAAACATGTAAATGTTCCCATGAATTAGGGTCCACCTAATTTAACAGAAATAAGAATTGATGTAATATGGGTCCGTGTAACCTTGCACAATTCAATTTTCGTTTTTTGTTTTTGTGTTCTCAAAATCAAAAATTGAAAATTGACCGTCAATTTTCAATTTTCGTTTTTTGTTTTTGTGTTCTCAAAATCAAAAATTGAAATTTGACCGTCAATTTCAATTTTCGTTTTTGCTTTTGGTTTCTCAAAATTAAAAATTGAAAATTGACCGTCAATTTTCAATTTTCGTTTTTTGTTTTTGTGTTCTGAAAATCAAAAATTGAAATTTGACTGTCAATTTTCAATTTTTGATTCTGGGATTACAAAAACAAAAAACGAAAATTGATATTTGACAGTCAATTTTCAATTTTCGTTTTTCGTTTTGCTTCACGCAAAAATGAAAATCAAATATTGAAAATTGCCTCGACTTGTCCGTTTTCGTTTTTTGATTTTAACTTTGACGTATCTATGTTAAGTTCTCATGTGGACGGGTTATCATGTCACTTCCGGTACGACGAGTAGAATAGAAAACGCAAATCGTGTCGTATGAGAGGTGTGGAGCGTGAGAGGCATGTGGCCCACCAGGCCATCCTCGGGAGCCAGTGTATTGATCGATTTGTTAGGGTATCTATACATTGCCTTGGTTGCATGGTTGCACACGATAGTTCTGGATAAAAAAGATCAAGGGGTATCCTCTAAATCAAACCAATTATTCAACAGGTTCAGCTAGCTCATTACTCCAATCCACTAGCTGGACGGTTTGAGATGTGACATCGCTGGCATAACTTTGATGTCAGGCTGAAATCGACATCGAGAGTCAAGGCAAAAACCGCCGGCTTGGGATACCGACATGCTAATTCAAAATAACCTCGGGGATGAAATGCTCGAGATTGAGGCAACGACTCAAGAACTCACTCGAATCACCAAAAATGTCCAAGTAAACCCTGTGCGGGGATAGCCTATAGTATTGGACCCTTCTACGGAGGGCCAATGATAGGCTGATGCAGCAACAATAACATTTTCCCAGTTATACGCCAGATTTTGAAATCGAAAACGATGCCGCGCTATGTCATCGGTCAACTGAGACAGTCACGTGGTTGTGTATGAAGATTGGGGTGGCTCCTATAAATAGTGATCCAATGAAAATGCTCGTCTTAGTTTGAAATGGCGGAGTCGAATGACCAATCACTGAAGGGGAGACAGCTGGAACAGTACACTATCACTGTCTGTTAATATCATGAATTAACAGAGAGTACTGCAGTCTATGTGCGGGGATTCACGATTTACCTGGACTTGTGAAGATGCACCAGACAGGTCTGGATATGTGGCATCCCGCTGTTCTCAATGGTTATTGGCCTTGAGGCCTGAGCCAATCAGAACGCAGTCTTAGATTTTCTCATTTCTAAAAATAGATGTTTAGAGCGCTACAAAAGCGAACAGCATTCATGCAGACAACCGCTATTTGCTATTGATTTGAAATATAGTATTTATAAAGATACCAACAAAGATTTAATACCAATAAGAGTAAGTATGCGGCCCATAAACCACCATTTCAAACAAGCACACAATCGCCACGTTTGATGTCAGACGTCTGAATGCTTCAACGCTTCAGGTCCAATCTTCATTCTCTATTTTTGGGACCTGGATCGTTGGAGCGTTCAGATGCTCGTCAACGTTCAGCGTCAAAAACGCTTCAACGCAAGTGTGGGTGTCAAACGCTTCAACGCATCGACGTGGGAAGTTTCCTTGGGGGTTATGATTAGGCATCTTCATTTTATCGAGCCAATTTCTACGTTCCCACTTCGAACCTGCCTTGATTCATCTGACCCCTTCAGTGTTCAAAATCCGAGGTGTAAATTTCACCTACTAACGACAGAAGAACCAATCAGAGCGTACATCGATTGCGAATGAAGTCACGTTGAGTGACATCATCCTCTATTAGCGGCGTCTTTCCTCCTAATAAGGTGCCCACTAATTAGGTCAGCCAATCAATAACGCTCTTGTGCGACCCATTTCGAATTTCAAATGTTTTCGAGGTCAGTGACGTCTCGTGTCTATTTATAAGTTATTTGAACATTGAAGGGGTCCAGATATATCAAGGGAAGTTCGAAGTGGGAACGTAGAAATTGGCTAGATAAGATGAAGATGTGATTAGGGTACCCACGTATTTATTATACTACCCTACTTTAATGAAACTCCCATGTGTATCAACCCCGTTGTTCTCCATATAATGCTTCACACCTGCTGCACGATTGCCTACTCGCTTATGCGCAGTTGGCCCATTATATTCTAGCTCGAATGCCTGGCTCCAGGGATCTATAGTGTAGTGAAACTCCCACATCTTGCCCCCTACTGTTTTTCCATATTATGCTCCACACCTGCCTAAACAATCCGATTTGCGCTTTCCATACTACTCCGCGAACCGAAAGTGACATCATAAGTCTTGCGCGTGCGCAGTTAACATTGACGAGTCAAAGTTAAAATCAAAAAACGAAAAACGGACAAGTCGAGGCAATTTTCATTATTTGATTTTCATTTTTGGGACAAGTGAAACGAAAAACGAAAATTGAAAATTGACGGTCAATTTTCAATTTTTGATTTTGAGAAACCAAAAACAAAAAACGAAAATTGAAAATTGACGGTCAAATTTCAATTTTTGATTTTGAGAACACAAAAACAAAAACCGAAAATTGAAAATTTACGGTCAATTTTCAATTTTTGATTTTGAGAACACAAAAACAAAAAACGAAAATTGAATTGTGCAAGGTTACACGGACCAATATGTACATGGGGGTTTTCAATTCAAAACTTTTCCTGGTGACCAACCTTAAATTTTCTACTGTGGGTAGCTGGGGTGTTGCTCAGTAGAAAAAATGGATGCATTTCAATCTATTCTATAAGGTAATATTTGTTTATGTAGAGAAACATCGAATTGCATGATGACTATCTATGAAATTATCTCAAAAAAAACAACAACAAAAATCATCCGTTGTCCCATACTGATATTTTAAGCGATCATTTCAGTTTTTGAATCATTTAAGTTATCGAATTATCCAGTACTTTTTTTCTATAAAATTCTTTGGGTGTCCGATCCCAATAGTTCTGTGACGTGATTATTTGCCCTGATAACGTTTATTTGATTATATATACGAATTATAAATATTCCCTGAAATTCCAGAGTAGACTAACAGGTCTTCCCATTCTATATGGATCATGTTTTAAACTGCAATAAGTCGTACGTTGGGAGAAATGTCGCAAGGAGTACACGAAAATGGTAGGCGCCCTCACACATGCGTATCGTCATATGGTGAGAATAATGTGTACCAAGTTTCACGGAAATCACGCATATAAACTGTTGGACGAGTTGTGTTGACAAGGATGTATAAATAGAACATTATATTTTATAACATAAAGGGGCATAACTCTGGTAGGAATGGTAGGAAGAGTACCATAATAGTTTATGCATCGTGTGCCGATAATGCGCACTAAGTTTAACGGAAATCGTGTATAAACAGCAAGGATGTATTGGATAGGGCATCATGCAAAGGATCATTAGTTCTGTGAAGGATGATATGAGAAAACGAATACGGCACATGCACATCATCGGTAATAATAATGTGGTATCGTTGGAGAAAATCTTAATTCGTACGTCGTCAAAATTTCATAAACAGCTATTTCTGCTGTGTTTTTATAGAACAACTGAATTCCGCTTTCCACAGTTTTCGATTTGCGCATTCGATTAAAAGTTTATTCGATTTCCGCTATTCGTACCGACTTTAAATTTAGTGTGACACGCAACCCGACAATACACTGTACTCAGCGAAACCTACTGATCAGCTTATGGTACAATTTTCCAATGACGTCTGTCGTCAGACAGTAGTCCAGATTCGTATTTCGGAGAGGATCACCTTTGTGTTTTTTTCCGGAATTAGCTCTACCATGTCTATTATCATTATATACTCTGTCAAATGTAAATTATCCCTACATGCTAATCATACAATCCTTCCGTAGTAACGAACCTTAGCGGTTGTTGTTGCCCCGCCATGCTTTGTTGCCCCTACATGCTTTCGACCGCGCTCGCATATTTCTGCTGTGTCGATTCTAAGTTGTAATGGGTCTACAATTTGCTCTCTGTGGACCATATGTTGTTTCTCTTCCTAAGCTTCGTCAGGCCTATAGTCGTTGCAGTAATTATTCAGTCCATCTGATAACTCGCGATCGATGACAGGATAAAATAATCATATAATTGCAGACGTTTTCTCTGTGCGGGAATATTCAATGCCATTGTGCGCATTTTCAGAGATTCTCCAATATTCGGGGATGCATTCTCCCGAACAACACGAGACATTCTCCCGCCTGCGGCTGTTGTGCCATAGAAGTGAAAATGTGCAGTGAAAAAGACAGCGGTAGGCGTTCATTTCTTTTTACAATGCGTAATCAGCTGTTCCAGAAAAAAAGGGGTGGGGGAGGATTACGGATGTCAGGTCTAAAAAATACTTTTGTTTCCGCTTTTCTACCGACCCTACGAAAATGTTGCCGAAAGAAAATTTTTACTGAATGCCAGACCTAAAATAAAAGTTAATGCCGCGTTGTGGTGCTAAATTGAGTTCCAATGGTGAATAAATATAATTTATAACTATAACAAGTGAAAACAACTGATATTTCAACAGGGAACAAGTTCTAAAGCGCGTACAGGGTCTATTGTTCAAGATGAAACCCAAAGAAACGTCGGCAGGCGGTCGTTGCTGTCGTGGAGTTTGGCACAGATGACTGGGGTATTTTTTCGAAAAAATGACGTCGGGCACTCTCGCTGATATTCATATAACTCGATCAATCAACTGCCCTTGTACATTTCGAAATATTTTCCGTGAGTTTCATCGCTGAAATTTTCCTCGGATGATTGACAACAACTACATCAGCACTGCAGCAACCGTATGATGGCAGGAAACTTACGATAGGAAGTAACTGCCTATGTATACATGTAGCATACAACTTATATGGGAAGGTTTTTCAAACTTTAATGGACATTTCTGCTCGTCCGTTTACTCTTCCATCACAGTAGATTTTGGCAATAAAACATGTAGCCCGAGACATACACTTCTGATCAGTGTTGGCAGGCAAGGGTAAGGGAGACAACTTCGAAGAGAAACGAGAGATCCTGACGGATCTTGGCGCCCACCATGTCCGATAATTGTAAGCTAATGACAAGAGGATCTTTTTGTCCATTGTTACTAAGAACAAACAATTGATTTGTAATTTTCTTTGCAGAATTTCGAATTTGAGCGAAAAAGATCGAAAAAGAGACACTGGAAAACACCAAGATATTATCTTTCTAAGGTTAAGAAGTTTCAAGATTTCTAGAAACTGTACTTGATGTCGATTATAGTACAAGTGAAATGAGCAAAGTTAGTCTGAAAGTGAATGACCGGAGTATCCTTCGTCTTCGTTTTGTAGTATTTTTTTTTCTTTTCACGTATCATCATTGGGTACTGGAATCGACGACAAATCTCTTTGACACTTTGGCATGAGCTATGAAAGATACTTCAGACTTTTTAATTAGGAACGAATGTTAATTCTGTTCTGTTTACTGGGCTAGTTTGAGATATCCTTTTTAAGATACCATGCTCGAAAATAGCCAGATGGTACAAACTTAATAATGACGGGATGCGGTCCGTAATATTGAAACCGTCTGAATCCTGATTATCTCCATTGGATCGAAACATGCAGTAGTCTACAGTTGTCGAGTTGTGACGTTGTGTCACAAGAGTGATGTCCCTTCCCGTAGCCGGCCCGTCGGCAGACGAAACGGTGGGGCAGTTCACCTGCAACGGCATTAACTAAAGTAATCTGATTTAAAATTTGAAGAAATTATATACATTTTAATTTGGAATCATTTGAACTCCTTGATAGAGAAGGTGAAGGTATGGATATTCTCTATAGTAAGTATATAGAATATGCCCCATCGTTTGATCCGCCGACTCTTGTGATGCAACGTCACAACTCCGGAATATCGTATTAATTTGAAGCGTAACGTGGATTTTCGAATCGGACCAAAAACGGTATCTTGCACAACTACGCCTCATGTGGGACCTGTGTATCAAATATCAGAAAGATCCATGAAGTAGTTCCTGAGAATTCACGATAAAGTTTCATGGGGAAATCCAAGATGGCCCCCTTGTGACCATATTGGACTTTCGAATCGGGCCAGAAAATGTATCGTGCACATGTTGACCCCAAGGGGAACCTGTGTACCAAATTTGAGAAAGATCCTTGCAGCAGTTCCTGAGAAATCGCGATAAAGTTTCATGGGGAAATCCAAGATGGTCGCCTTGTGGCCATATTGGATTATCGAATCGGACCGAAAAAGGTATCTTGCATATCTTGACCCCATGGGGCACCTGTGTACCAAATTTGAGAAAGATACATGCAGTACTTCCTGAGAAATCACGATAAAGTTTCATGGGGAAAATCCTAGATGGCCGCCTGGTTGCCATATTGGATTTTCGAAAGGGACCGAAAAGGGTATCTTGCACAACTAGACCCCAAGGGGAACCTGTGTGTCAAATTTGAGAAAAATCCATGAAGTACTTCCCGAGAAATCAGGATAACAAAGTTTCATGGGGAAGTCCAACATGGCTGCCTGGTGGTCATATTGGATTTTCGAATAGGACCAGAAAAGGTATTTTGCACAACTAGACTCCAAGGGGAACCTGTGTACCAAATTTGAGAAAGATCCATGCAGTACTTTCCGAGAAATCATGATAAAGTTTCATGGGGAAATCCAGGATGGCTGCCTGGTAGCTATATTGGATTTTCGAATCGGACCGGAAAAGGTATCTTGCACAACTAGACCCCAAGGGGAACCTGTGCACAAATTTGAGAAAGATCCATGCAGTACTTCTCGAGAAATCATGATAACAAAGTTTCATGGGGAAATCCAAGATGGCTGCCTGGTGGCCGTATTGGATTTTCGAATTGGACCAGAAAAGGTATCTTGCACAACTAGATCCCAGGGGAAATCTATTTACCAAATTTGAGAAAGATCCATGCAGTACTTCCTGAGAAATCACGATAAAGTTTCAGGGGGGGAATCCAAGATGGCCGCCTGGTTGCCATATTGGATTTTCGAAAGGGACCGAAAAGGGTATCTTGCACAACTCATTTAGTAGTTCCTGAGAAATCGCGATAAAGTTTCGTGGGGAAATCAAAGATGGTCGCCTTGTGGCCATATTGGATTATCGAATCGGACCGGAAAAGGTATCTTGCACAACTGCACCATAAGGACAACCTGTGTACCAAATTTGAGAAAGATCCATGCAGTACTTCCCGAGAAATCACGATAACAAAGTTTCATGGGGAAATCCAAGATGGCTGATTGGTGGCCATATTGGATTTTCGAATCTGACCAGAAAAAGTATCTTGCACTACTAGAGCCCGAGGGGAACCTGTGTACCAAATTTAAGAAAGATCCATGAAGTAGTTCCTGAGAAATCGCGATAACAAAGTTTCATGGGGAAATCCAAGACGGCCGCCTTGTGGCCATATTGGATTTTCGAATCGGACCAGAAAAGGTATCTTGAACAACTAGACCCCAAGGGGAACCTGTTTACCAAATTTGAGAAAGATCCATGAAGTAGTTCCTGAGAAATCGCGATAACAATAATTGTTTACGGACGGACGACGGACGGACGGACTGACGCCTGGACGGACGGACGGACGACGGACTACGGACGAAAAGCGATTTGAACAGCCCACCATCTGGTGATGGTGGGCTAAAAATAGGCCTACCATTTGCTCGAAACGTTTTTAATTTGTATAGAATATTTAATTTATTAGAATTCAATTGTCTGGTTGATACCCGGATTTGCTGTCACAGATTATCAAGACTTTATCTCTAGTATTCCATATTCAACTGAACGACCCAATACTTCTACTGTACTCCTACTTACACCCATTCCAAATAAAAGCTAATTTCAACAGGATATGACATGAAAAGTACAGCTACGCGAAGTTAGGGCATTTCCATCACAGGCAACACAATGTCGTGCTGCATCCCACATTCAGGTAAAATGCTTTAGAATAACACTGTTCTAATTTAATCAGATGATAAACATGAAATTCTGAGGTCGTCAAACGTGTCGCCTGCTGTGTGTATTGCACAATTTAAGAACACGTAGGCTAATTTTTCAGATATGCTTGTCGTCATGTCACATCCTATGGATTTGTCAGTTGCTACCAACATAATCCAAGTTGAGTCATTCTATACTTAAACAAAAGGACTGAATTCTCCTGATATATGCAAATCATTACTGAACAAATTCCTGGATATGCATTCTTTTCCAAACTCTAGGCCAACACAAAGGATGTTTATCCGAATAAAGCTGTCCTGATCACAATACTCAAATCTCACTCATCATTAAAATTGAAATGCTAAATTGCCCAACACTTTGACAAAGCTGGATATTATCCAAAAGAGGTCCAGAAAGCCCATCATATAAAGTAATACTTTTGTTAATGAAGGTAAATGCAAAAGTTTATGCCTTGTATACAAACAAATTTTCAGTGAATCTAATCAGATTTTTATCACCAATCATGGGAATGAAATGGCACAAAATCCTCATGGAACAAGAATACCATATAATATTTTACTGGCTTATTAGACCAATACTATTTCAACTTGGATTTACAAATATCATTAATGGGCTTTTAATGGGATGAAATAATAAAAGTATGCAGCACTTTATCAGAACATTACCATTTCTATCGGATATAACAAATATCTTTATTGGGGTAGAAACAAAACATTAAGTGAGGCAAATTATGCCGCTAAAAGCATGATTACGAAATTTAATGGCTGTTACAAGCTTCCCTGTAACAGGTTTAAAAGTTTTTAAAGGCAAAAATTATAATCACACACCATTAAAAATGGGAATTAATGTGAATTTCATAGTGTAGTATTTCATCCCTTTAAATTGGGGTAATACAAGTTCATGCGTTTTGGGACTTTAAGGATGTCCGCTGGTGGTAAATCAAAGTAAAGAACTTTTTGAATAATGTGTGTTGTTGCATTCATATTACAATATGAGGAAAAACAAAGAAAAAAATATAGGTTGGTGTGCATTTTTTAGCTGTAGGCAACGTTAAGTGGACTGACCCATGCTCAATTTGATAACC
Source organism: Hanleya hanleyi (assembly GCA_036873755.1). Lineage (NCBI taxonomy): Eukaryota > Metazoa > Mollusca > Polyplacophora > Lepidopleurida > Hanleyidae > Hanleya > Hanleya hanleyi. Next base: position 38,136 of record JAVTVY010004786.1, read on the forward strand.
CAGAAAGCATAGGGAATAGCCCTAGTTTTGAAGCATTTTCATGAAAAATTCATATAAATAGTATTTAACTTTTTCTTATATTCTGACTGTTTGCAGATAATCACAATGTCTACCAAAATTTGGCAAATTGGATGAATGTTGGTGTGCAAAATTCTCGGCTAGAAGGCTTTTAAAGGAAATCCCCACCTCTTAACCTAGGGAAGGGAGATAACCCAATAGAAAAACAGGCAAAATGGCTGCCAAAGTCAAAAACCCCCAGCGGACATCCTTAAGGTAGTTTTAATGATAGTTTAATTATGTTTAATCAGTCCAGAATGAGGTAGTGATATTTAAAGCTCCTACTATCGCCGATTCTCTGTGTAATATTACCAAGCTCATTTGCCAGCCAAATGTTTACCAAACAGAACATATTTTTGAAAATATTAAATCTCACCAGCCATACATTTGGTTAATCTAATACCGCTTATGCCGGTGCTAGGGGCCGTGTGATCATGGCACCCAAGTTGCCAAATGCACAGGTACAATAAAAGCGTGCCTGAGATACAACACATATCACGAATCATTAGATTCTTGGTATGTG